>JADRCH010013413.1:0-10929 GCA_019843965.1 Rhynchomys soricoides
GATTAGTAGAACAGAAGCAAGTACTGATCAATGGGGTACAATTGAGGGTCTAGATAGTGCAAACAACAGCAGTTATCTCACTTTTACAAGACAACAGTCCATACTGGACAGAGGACAGGAAATGGTACTTGGAAACCCGAATGTCTACAAATGGAAAAATAAAATGTGACCCTTATCACTCTTTCTGTATAGAAAAATCAATTTCCAATATATCAAAGAGCTCACTGTTAGACCTGAAACTCTGAAGCAATTAGAAGATAAAGTAGAGAGTACATTAAAATACACAGGCACAGAAAAGGACCCTCTGAATAGGAGTCTAGTAGCTCAGGAATAAGGCCAACAAGCAACTGCTGCCACGGTATGGAATTTAAAAACTTTTATCCTGCAAATAATCTGTCAATCAAGCAGTCTACAGAATGGGAGAAAACTTTCCACCAGTTACATATTTAATAGGAGATTCCTGCGTAGAAAACATTAAGTACTACAAACCCCAAACTAATGGAAAACAACCCCATTAAAAATAGTGTATGCAACAAAAGTTTTCAAAGATAAAAAAAATCAGTAAATTATAGAGTTTAAACGCCTAGATCATATGAAAAATGTAAATTTGATCAACTTCATGTCTTCATCTTACACCTGTCAGAATGGCCAATACTAAGAAAAGAAATAATAAATGCTGATAAAACAAACACACAGAAAAATAGTAACCTTGACCTAATGTTGATAAGAGTGCACATTGGTTAGTGCAGCCATGATGGCAATTAGTGTAGATGTTTTTAAAAAAATAACCTAAAAACAGAACTGCCACGCGACCTAGCTACTCCTGTGCACATACCCTAGGAGATACTTGTACTTACGCATTCAAGGAAGTAGTGCCTGCCTGAAACGCTACCAGTTGTTGAGTCGATAGTGAAAACTTGGTACTTAAGTATACAGTGGAATTTCATTCATGGGTAAAGAATGAAATCATGAAATTGGAAGGAAAAGAGACTTAGAACATATACAGAGTGAGGTAACACAGACTCAGAAAGACAAACACCCAAGGTTCTCCCTTTTATGCAGCTCCTACTTACACATTTTTATAGCAGTGCACTTAACATTGTGTGCTATAAGGATCGGGTAAATAGAAAGGGGTCACTCAAGTAAGCAAGGTGACACTACAATCCATCAGATATGAAACTGGAAGGGAAGGAGTAATGAAGATAAAAAAGCGTAACAGGGAAGTGGTAGGGCAGGGATAAATAGGGAAGAAATAACCAAATGCCGGAATATATGAAAAAGCTATCTGGAAAATTACAAACTTATTTCAAATAGAAATTCTGGAGTATGAATGGAGCCACCATCAAAGGATAAATAATATTCCTACAAGAAGCCACGGCATAATGAAAATCCAAGTGCCAAATGCAGGACATGCCACAGAGATCTCCTGCCAAATACAATCTGTTGCCATTGCTTTTGGTTGCCTAGCAGAAATTGTTAAGACCCTGTTGCTGAAGTTACTGCACATCTTTTGCCACAGGACACAGAGAAATCAAGCTTGGACTGAAAGATGCATACCTACTGGCTAGCCTTCATAATGCCAGAAGCAGTTATATAGGCCACAAAGGAAGAAATATCAACAGTCTTACCTAAGTATATGTCCTGTGAACTATAATAACAACCTATCAGGCAACATGTACCTTAATAGTAAAATAGTGGAATAAATTTTGTGGGGCTGAATAACCCATTTCTGACTGGATTAGAGGCCATCTCCACAGGAGGAAGCTCACTAGTTGTTTTTTTAAATATATATATAAACTAGTTGTTTCTTTTAAATATATATATATATAACAAAATAAAATATAGTAAGATGAAACAGAAGCCATATCAAAGTTGAATAAGGCAAGCCAGGGGGGTGGGCGGAAGAGCCCTAAGAGAAGGTACAAGAATCAAAGACCCACCTATTCAGACACTCAGGAGTCCTATAAAAACACTAAACCAAAAGCTCTAAATAAATAAATAAAGCAGAGGACCTGGTGCAGATCCATTTAGACCCTATGCTTGTTGCTTTAGTTTCTGAGTTCCTATGAGCTTTGCTTAATCGATTTGGAGGGCCTTGTTCTGGTTTCCTCCATTCTCTGGCTTCTACCCTCTTTCTGCCCCTCTTATGCAGGGTTTCATGATCTCTGAAGGGAGGGATTGATGGAGATATCTCATTTAGCCGCTCTCCACATAATGTCTTGCTGTGGATCTCTGTATTTGTGCCCATGTGCTATGTGAAGAAGCCTATCTGATGATGGCTAAATAAGGCACCAATCTATGAGTATAGCAGAAGATCATTTTATCTTTTTTTTTAAGACCAGTAGTATTTGATTTTACCCTTGGTCTCTGGGATATCTAGTCTCTGGTTCTTGGTCACCCAGTACTGGGCATGGATTCCATGTAATGGTGAGGATCTTAAGTCAAATGACATTTGGTTATTTCCACAAGCTTTATGCCACCATTGCCCTAGCATATTTTGCAGGCAAGACATATTGTAGATCAAATGCTTTTTGGTTGGGTTGGTATTGACATTTCTCTTTTGGTAGCCTGCAAAGTACCTTCCCATACCAAAGACACTGGAAGATGTAATGAGTGTTCTATGTAGGCGCCAGCTCTCTCTCTCCAGGTTCAATGAGTTGTGTGGGTGTTGGCTTAAGCATGGGGACTTGCTGTCAATTTTCAGACAACAGCCTATTGTCTTGGCAACATCCTGGGATTTCTACGTGACCCCTTTGGCCAACAACTGGAACTGGAAGCTTTGTTTGTTGACAAGAGATGCATATGTAGTTCTTCAAACCCAGTTTAAAAACCTGTGGCTGGTGAGGGGGAACTTATTACTATACTGCTACATGGTCACCTTGTCAAACCATCTTGTAAGTACTCAGAACCAGAGATTAATGCTCTACACGTTCTTCATCAGAGATGCTAGAAACCCATACCTGACCAAGTGCCATGAATAAGTAGAGTGTTGATTCCTAAATGGGTCATTCCCTCCCAGGATCAGGGGAATAGTGCAGAAGAGGGGGTAGAACAAGGGCAAAGGATAAAAAAGTGCAGTAAAAACTTGCTGAGCATAGTGGGCTATGCCTTTGGTCCCAGCACAGGAGGCAGAGGTGAGCAGAACGCTGAGTTAGCAGACAGCCTGGTCTACATAGTCAGGTCCAGAACATCCAAGACTACATAACAAACACTGTTTGAAAAATAAATGATGTATGTCATGTATGTTAAGAACTCACTGCACCTATGGTTTTCTGTACCAGACTGGGCCTGTGAACATTTAATCATGAATAGGGGAAAGAAACACGAATCTCCACATATCCAGTAGGGAGCTATTGACAGTCCATGGTTGCTGGGGAGGAAGGAACAGTCATCTTTTCAGTGGTATAGGCTCAGATAATTTGCTTCTCAGAAGATAATTTCTAATCTATGCTTGAGCAAGAAACTTGAGTTAGACTCAGTGGGGGGGAAAAAGAAGGGAACTTGTTAAGGATCCCAGCAGGAGAGTGAGAGAGATGAAGAGAACGTGGGAGAGGAAAGGACTAACATGAATTATGTAAGTATACAAAACACAGAAACATAAAGAGCAAGAAGGAACTGGAGAGGTGGCTCAGCAGTTAAGATCTCCTGCTCGTCTTCAGAGTTGACTTCAGTTCCCAGCACCTATTTCAGCTGTCTGACAACAACCTATAACTCCAACTCCAAGGATCTGTTAATTATGGTCTCCACAGGCACCCATATGAAGGTCAGCTTAAACATACACACTCACCAATAACAATATTTTTTTTTTTATCATTTGGCCCCCAAAACCCCTACAAAACACAGCCAAGCATCGGCTTGTGCATTTTAACCCTGGCCATTGGTAGTCAGAGGCAGGTGAATCTGTATGTTTGAGTCCAGGCTGTATATAGTTAGTACCAGGACAGCCAGAACTATACTGTGAGACCCTTTCTCAAACAAACAAAAAACACAAAGAAACAAAATAAAAACAAATAAACAAACAAAACTCTGTAAACACATGTACAAAAATCTCATTTGAGTCAGAGGTGGTGGTGTAAGTTTTAATTCCAACTCTTTGGAGGCAAACGCAGGAGCTATGTGAGCTCTAGGCCAGCCAAGCCTACACAGTGAGATCCTGTCTACAAAGAAAAAAGAAACAAAACACTCATTTGAACACATACACTGAAAAGCACAAAATAGAAAATCTACACAAACACCAGAAACATTCCATTTTTCACACAAATGTAAGGATTGCGAAAGAATTAATAATTTTTTTTAAAATGACATATAATAGTGAGAAAGTACTTTTAAGAAGCTTACATTTTTCACTTTCAAATGAGCCACACTTATCAACAAACTAGATTAAGTCTACTGTTTTATTACAAATGTATCTCAGTTCAATGAATCCAATACCTCTACAGTAAAGTAGAAAAAGCACTACCTCATTTGATTAAACAATACCCACTGAACTGA
The DNA here is from genome assembly GCA_019843965.1 of Rhynchomys soricoides. NCBI lineage: Eukaryota > Metazoa > Chordata > Mammalia > Rodentia > Muridae > Rhynchomys > Rhynchomys soricoides. The sequence goes on from JADRCH010013413.1 coordinate 4,492, forward strand.
AATTAATTAACTAATCAAACTTACATCACCTCAACGCAAATGGTTTTTTATATGGTTGTGGTTGCTATTGTTAGAGATAGTGTCTTGGAAGCTTCAGCAGTTCAAGCACCAGGCAATATAGGCAGGCAAAATCATGATATTCACCAGATCTTAGTTCATAACTATAAAAATCAATAATGCAAACTAAAGATCTCATATAAGAATCAAACAATGATAAAAATGCTCACAATTTTATCATACTCCAGGCTATTTCCAGAAATATTCTGTGCAAATAAATTTGCTGTCTCCACATTTATTATTCTTATAAGAGTAGGCTACATGATATTATGCATTTTTTGAAAAAACATAACTCTCCTATTTGCTTTATACATACAATTTTTTAAAAGACTTATTTTTTTATGTGTATGTGTATCACATGTGTTCTATAGCTACAGAGGCCAGAAGACAGCATCAGAGTTCTTAGATTTGGAATTGCAGATGGTTGTAAGTCACATAGTGTTGATGCTGAGAAACAAACTCTGGAAGAGCAGCTTGAGCTTTTTTTTGAGACAGGGTTTCTCTGTGTAGCCCTGGCTATCCTGGAACTCACTCTGTAGACCAGGCTGGCCTCGAACTCAGAAATCCACCTGCCTCTGCCTCCCATGTGCTGGGATTAAAGGCGTGAGCCACCACTGCCCGGCTTAGCTTGAGCTTTGAACAGCTGAACCATCTCTCTAGCTTTTTCTTTTCTTCTTGCAAAATAAATTCCACTTGCTTGTAACAGGCTCGTCCTAAGCTTCCCATGTGGTGTTCAAATACACCATATCCATTATAATTCTCTAATCTTTACCATCACCACCTTGCCCAGTGACAGAATAAAAGGCGTGTCCTACCATGTATATCAGGGATACAACTACACTTTTGAAGGTTTCAGTTATCCTCCATACACACACACACACACACACACACACACACACACACACACTTTAAATAATGAGTTTGTGTGTGAGCCCACATGTGTACATGGAATTCAGAGGCAAATTTTTGGGAATAATTTTCTATTACTACCATATGGGTCCCTGGGATGGAACTCAGATTATCAAGCTTAGCAACAAGCACCTTTACCCACTGACTGAGCCTTCTCATGAGCTGTTCTCACCTTTCTTTCATACACGTAAGTTGTGCACAGACAAGGCCACCAGATACACTGCTATCAACTTTTCAGTTCTTTTCTGTCAGCTCTTTCATGTATATAAAGGAATGTGGAACACATAAAAGCTTTTCTGTTCTTACATGTGTAAGGTTTCTCTCCAATGAATTCTTTCATGCTTCACAAGGTAGCTACAATCACTGAATGCTTTCCCACACTTTTTACATACATAGGGTTTCTCTCCAGTGTGAATTCGTTCATGACGGTAACGGGCACTCTGATGTGTAAAGGCTTTTCCACAATGCTTACATATATAAGGTTTCTCTCCAGTGTGAGTTCTTTCATGGTTGCGAAGGTATGTGGAACACCTAAATGCTTTTACACAATACTTACATGCATAGGGTTTCTCTCCAGTATGAGTTCTTTCATGATTGTGACAAGCCTTACGTTGAATGAAGGCTTTCCCACAATGCTTGCATGGATATGGTTTCTCCCCAGTGTGGATCTTTTCATGGCTGATAAGATGACTGGAATGAATGAATGCCTTGCCACACTTTTTACATACATACGGTTTCTCTCCAGTATGAATTCTTTCATGACTATACCGGGTACTGGAATGGGTGAAGGCTTTTCCACAATGCTTACATGTGTAAGGTTTCTCTCCAGTGTGAGTTCTTTCATGGTTGCGAAGGCATGTGGACCATGTAAATGCTTTCCCACACTGCTTACACACATAGGGCTTCTCTCCAGTATGAGTTCTTTCGTGGTTGTAACAAGCATCACGTTGGATGAAGGATTTGCCACACTGCTTACATGCATAAGGTTTTTCTCCAGTGTGAATTCTTTCGTGGTTGCGAAGGGATGTAGAACAAGTAAATGCTTTCCCACATTGCTTGCAGACGTAGGGTTTCTCTTCAGTGTGAATTATTTCGTGTCTGTAGCAGGCACTGTGATGGCTGAAGGCTTTTCCACAATGCTTACATGTATAAGGTTTTTCTCCAGTGTGAATTCTTTCGTGGACAAGAAGGTGTGATGAACGAATGAAGGCTTTGCCACACTGCTTACACACGTAGGGTGTATCTCCACTGTGAATTCTTTCATGTTTCTGGAGGTATGAATAGTGTCTAAATGCTTTTCCACACTGATTACACACGTAACATTCCTCTCCCGTATGAATTCTTTCATGGTAGACAAGTTGACTGAAATTAACAAAGGCTTCTCCACATTGCTTACACATAAATGGTTTCACTCCAGTGTGGATTTTTTCATACATCTGAAAATAAGCGTATTTCTGGACGGCTTTTTCAACGTGCTTATAGGTACCCTCATTGTAAATTCTCTCATAATTTTGATCAGAAGTGAGGATCCTATAGGATCCATTAGGTTGTTTCTTTTGATAAACTATCTCTCTAGGACCTTGTAGTATATGAAAGGGCTCAGAAGAAGTGACATCTGCATAATGCTTCTCATACTGAAAAGCTACATGCACATGTCTCTTATTCTCAAATGGTTTCTCTCCAGTTTCATCTGTGAGATGCACATGTGAAGGGGAATGACCACTGATGCCTCTTGCATACACACTGCTTTCATCCACTGCTGTTGAAGAAGGCATGTCCTTGTTAACAACATCTGGAATCCGGTGGTAGGCTTCTCCACACTGAAAACTATCTTCATATTTACAATCTCTCTTAATCATCTGAGTTCTGCAAAAAAAATGAAAAGAGCATAACTAGTATTTTATGATTAGCCAAGAGAAGCACCAGGGGCTGGGAGCTGTGGCTCACTTCAATTAAGTCCTGTTAATACAGTACTCAGGAGGTAGCAGCAGACTCAGCTTTGAGCCCCCATAGAAAGTGCCTGTCCTAAGTGTTGACTTTACTCTTATAAGGAATTTTTCTTCAGGAGTTTGGACCCTTGTGAGTTCCTCATGCTCCACTGGAATACCCTGCACCTGTTCCTATATAGGTAATACTAATGAGATTCCATGGGTTATGTAAAATAAATAAATAAATGGAAAAAAAAAAAAGAAACCCTTCTTTTAAAAAGAAGACAAGAAGTTACTGGAAGAGGGATGTAAGAAGGATGCTGAAGGAGTTAGCCAGGAAGGAAGGTGGATCTATGATTCGATACATGGCATTTATGTATGAAATGATCAAAGAACAAGTTTTTAAAAATGTCTATACCAGTTAACAATGGGGAATATGACTCATGCAACAGATGTGGATCAAGCATGATACAATCGGAATATCTGAATGGCCTTCATGAGATTTATTGAAGCTAGATCCCAAATTAAAACTAAAATTCACAAACGAGCAGATATGAGGCCCCCAACACATATACAGCAGAGGACTGCCGGGTCTAGACTCAGTCAGAGAAGATGCACCTAACCCTCGAGAGACTTGGGGCCCCAGGGAATGGGGAGGTGTGGTGTGGTGGGGTAGGGACATCTTCTTGGAGACTAGGGGGTGGGGGGAAAAGGAGGTGCGGGATGTGGAATAGGCGGAGGGTGGACCAGGAGGGGGATAAAGTCTGGACTGTAAAAAAGATTAAAGAATAATAAAAAGAAAAAAAAGAGAAAGAAACCTAAAATATGACACAGAAAACCAAACCAAAAAAACTAAAATTCACTATATTTAACACATATCCAAATCCTAAAGAAAACTTGATAAAAGTATATTACTTTTGTGCATGAAGAGAAGTTTGTATATATACAACAATGTCTTATATTGCTTAATGTAACACATTTAGGAAAGATTAATAGGTTAAAGAAATGGAATCCTCAACAACTCTGGATGCGCAAACACAGTGCAGGTTTTAGAAATTTGTCAAAGAACCAATTTACATTTAGATGTAGTTAGATCATTGGTTTTTATATTTCCTAAACCAAATTGCAAACATTTGATGCCAGTCCCCCTCTTTGAGTGTGGATTACCGCAGCCGACTTCTGACATTCGCATAACCCTCTTCAATGTTTTCTTCTGTTTTCCCTGGAAGTAAATCAAAAGAAACCATCATGACTTATCCAATACTAGAAAACACTTATAGTCTACCTTTTACTGTGGTGTGACTTCACCTGATCCTTCATCACCATGTCCCCTTTCCACATTCAATTCATGAAACTACACAGATGAGCTGTTCTCTCACCAAAGAAGCAGAAGAATCATAGTGTTTTTACCTATGGAGATCAGGTTCATAAAGGTTTCTGTCATCACATCTCTGTAGAGCTTCTTTTGACTGGAATCCAACAGAGCCCACTCTCCTGAACTGAAGTTCACAGCCACATCCTCAAAGGTCACTGGCTCCTAAACCAATAGGGAAATGGTTATTGTTAACTGCCAATTTGACAAGACCTGCCATCTTGACAGGACCAGGCCATTGTAGTGAAAGCTGGAAGACAAGAATGCTGATAGAAATGTAGACAGGCATCCCACCTGTGACAGTTTAGAGAGAAAATGGAGCTCTATCAAAACATACAGAGGGCATTTGTGTCCTACCTTTGCCACAAATCTGGATTCATTCTGCTCAGGGCTTAAGATCCTTGATGAAACTGAATATAAAGACAGTGGACTAATTTAATTGACAGAGGAAAGGAGAGTGTGCAACCTAAAGTCTTGGACAAGCAGATCACAGACAACAAGGAAGCCATATTGATTAAAGAGGTCAGCACTGGACCCTGGGGCGGAACAGAGATAGGCAAGAATAGGGAATAGCAGCAATGTGAGAGTGCACTTGGCTTAGATAGTGTAAATATCCATTTCTGAAAAAGCTGCACCTGGCAACTTATTATCTACGCACCAGGATGCAAGTATGCCCGCTTTAAATAACCAAAACACATTATTCCACTTAGCCACACTTTGCTAAAGTCTGCACTCCATTCAAATACAAATTAGAACACATCCAGACTATCTGGATCTGAACAGAACTAGTTTTAAGTACCCAGGCAATAAGGCACATTTTACAAATGAATCTATAAGAATAATCTTTTTTATATCTTATGCTTATGTATAACTGGGCATGAATGTGACCACATTCTGATGAATTATGGCAAAGGACGTGTGCTGTGAACAAAGACTTACCCAAAACCTGCCTACCAATCAGAATTATTTGGGCATGTTACCCTCCTTAGCAACCAAACTCCTTTAAAACTCTGTACCAAAAGGAAGCCAGAAACAGGTAACCTCACTTCTCAGTACTGAAAGCAAACTTTGCAGCTACATTTGTTTTAAAGGGTGGGAGAGATGGTTCAGCAGTTAAAAGTAACTGATCCTCTTACACAGGAGTGGAGTTTGTTCCCAGCACCCACTTCATGGTGGCTTATAACTGCATGTAACTCTAATCCCAGGACATCTGACTTCTTTGGGCATCCACTGGCACTAACACTCTCATGCACACTGACATACATTTAGACAAGACTAAAAAGAATCTTTAGCAGATGTGCAGCTCGGTCTTCATGTGGTTCCCCTAACAAGTAGAACAGGGGCTGTCTCTGACTCTGTTCCCTGCCATTGGATGCCCTTTTCCTCTACTTGGACTGCCTAGATGGGCCTCTGTGAGAGAGGATGCACCTAGATCTGCTGGGACTAGATGCCCCAGGGTGGGGGTGGTATCCAAGGGGGGGCACCCTTCTCTGAGGGTCGGGGCAATGGGAGTAGGATTTGTAAAGTTTGGGACTGGGAAGAGAAGGGGAAGGGGGGCTGTGATCAGGATGTAAAGTGAATAAAAAACAATTTAAAAAATATAAGAAAAAAAAGAATATATCTTTTCATAAAAAACAGGTATTTCTTTTTTGGCCTTCCATTTTATCCTCCTTCTTCTGTGTGAGTTGGAGTATCACTGCCTCAGGAGCTGGTGTGTGCTCCTTCTGTGTGAGTTGGAGTATCACTGCCTCAGGAGCTGGTGTGTGCTTGTGGAGACAAGCAGGAAAGTAAAAGGGCAAAGAGGAAAAATGCTTTGTGGGCAGACTACAGAAAATAATTCCAAGCTGTTGCTGGCCACATGTAATACTGAAAAAATGGTGGAAATGGCTTTTTCTGGGCCCCAGAGCATGGAGCAAACTAAGCCACTCCTCCCAAGGCGTAATTGCTGAGCCATAAGTTCCACAACCACCCCTCTGATTGGGGAGCCTTTGTGTGAGTATTGGGCAAATCAGACCCTTCTGGTTAAGGCAAACTGTCAGGTCAACATTTGTCTGAGTAACTCTCAGCCTCCTTCCTGTGGCTTAACATCTTGTGACCTTTTCACATCTCTCTTCGTCTATACTAATACAATGTGTGTACACTAGAGAGCTCAGGAGCTCACTCTCTTTTTGT
>JADRCH010013414.1:0-10931 GCA_019843965.1 Rhynchomys soricoides
GATTAGTAGAACAGAAGCAAGTACTGATCAATGGGGTACAATTGAGGGTCTAGATAGTGCAAACAACAGCAGTTATCTCACTTTTACAAGACAACAGTCCATACTGGACAGAGGACAGGAAATGGTACTTGGAAACCCGAATGTCTACAAATGGAAAAATAAAATGTGACCCTTATCACTCTTTCTGTATAGAAAAATCAATTTCCAATATATCAAAGAGCTCACTGTTAGACCTGAAACTCTGAAGCAATTAGAAGATAAAGTAGAGAGTACATTAAAATACACAGGCACAGAAAAGGACCCTCTGAATAGGAGTCTAGTAGCTCAGGAATAAGGCCAACAAGCAACTGCTGCCACGGTATGGAATTTAAAAACTTTTATCCTGCAAATAATCTGTCAATCAAGCAGTCTACAGAATGGGAGAAAACTTTCCACCAGTTACATATTTAATAGGAGATTCCTGCGTAGAAAACATTAAGTACTACAAACCCCAAACTAATGGAAAACAACCCCATTAAAAATAGTGTATGCAACAAAAGTTTTCAAAGATAAAAAAAATCAGTAAATTATAGAGTTTAAACGCCTAGATCATATGAAAAATGTAAATTTGATCAACTTCATGTCTTCATCTTACACCTGTCAGAATGGCCAATACTAAGAAAAGAAATAATAAATGCTGATAAAACAAACACACAGAAAAATAGTAACCTTGACCTAATGTTGATAAGAGTGCACATTGGTTAGTGCAGCCATGATGGCAATTAGTGTAGATGTTTTTAAAAAAATAACCTAAAAACAGAACTGCCACGCGACCTAGCTACTCCTGTGCACATACCCTAGGAGATACTTGTACTTACGCATTCAAGGAAGTAGTGCCTGCCTGAAACGCTACCAGTTGTTGAGTCGATAGTGAAAACTTGGTACTTAAGTATACAGTGGAATTTCATTCATGGGTAAAGAATGAAATCATGAAATTGGAAGGAAAAGAGACTTAGAACATATACAGAGTGAGGTAACACAGACTCAGAAAGACAAACACCCAAGGTTCTCCCTTTTATGCAGCTCCTACTTACACATTTTTATAGCAGTGCACTTAACATTGTGTGCTATAAGGATCGGGTAAATAGAAAGGGGTCACTCAAGTAAGCAAGGTGACACTACAATCCATCAGATATGAAACTGGAAGGGAAGGAGTAATGAAGATAAAAAAGCGTAACAGGGAAGTGGTAGGGCAGGGATAAATAGGGAAGAAATAACCAAATGCCGGAATATATGAAAAAGCTATCTGGAAAATTACAAACTTATTTCAAATAGAAATTCTGGAGTATGAATGGAGCCACCATCAAAGGATAAATAATATTCCTACAAGAAGCCACGGCATAATGAAAATCCAAGTGCCAAATGCAGGACATGCCACAGAGATCTCCTGCCAAATACAATCTGTTGCCATTGCTTTTGGTTGCCTAGCAGAAATTGTTAAGACCCTGTTGCTGAAGTTACTGCACATCTTTTGCCACAGGACACAGAGAAATCAAGCTTGGACTGAAAGATGCATACCTACTGGCTAGCCTTCATAATGCCAGAAGCAGTTATATAGGCCACAAAGGAAGAAATATCAACAGTCTTACCTAAGTATATGTCCTGTGAACTATAATAACAACCTATCAGGCAACATGTACCTTAATAGTAAAATAGTGGAATAAATTTTGTGGGGCTGAATAACCCATTTCTGACTGGATTAGAGGCCATCTCCACAGGAGGAAGCTCACTAGTTGTTTTTTTAAATATATATATAAACTAGTTGTTTCTTTTAAATATATATATATATAACAAAATAAAATATAGTAAGATGAAACAGAAGCCATATCAAAGTTGAATAAGGCAAGCCAGGGGGGTGGGCGGAAGAGCCCTAAGAGAAGGTACAAGAATCAAAGACCCACCTATTCAGACACTCAGGAGTCCTATAAAAACACTAAACCAAAAGCTCTAAATAAATAAATAAAGCAGAGGACCTGGTGCAGATCCATTTAGACCCTATGCTTGTTGCTTTAGTTTCTGAGTTCCTATGAGCTTTGCTTAATCGATTTGGAGGGCCTTGTTCTGGTTTCCTCCATTCTCTGGCTTCTACCCTCTTTCTGCCCCTCTTATGCAGGGTTTCATGATCTCTGAAGGGAGGGATTGATGGAGATATCTCATTTAGCCGCTCTCCACATAATGTCTTGCTGTGGATCTCTGTATTTGTGCCCATGTGCTATGTGAAGAAGCCTATCTGATGATGGCTAAATAAGGCACCAATCTATGAGTATAGCAGAAGATCATTTTATCTTTTTTTTTAAGACCAGTAGTATTTGATTTTACCCTTGGTCTCTGGGATATCTAGTCTCTGGTTCTTGGTCACCCAGTATTGGGCATGGATTCCATGTAATGGTGAGGATCTTAAGTCAAATGACATTTGGTTATTTCCACAAGCTTTATGCCACCATTGCCCTAGCATATTTTGCAGGCAAGACATATTGTAGATCAAATGCTTTTTGGTTGGGTTGGTATTGACATTTCTCTTTTGGTAGCCTGCAAAGTACCTTCCCATACCAAAGACACTGGAAGATGTAATGAGTGTTCTATGTAGGCGCCAGCTCTCTCTCTCCAGGTTCAATGAGTTGTGTGGGTGTTGGCTTAAGCATGGGGACTTGCTGTCAATTTTCAGACAACAGCCTATTGTCTTGGCAACATCCTGGGATTTCTACGTGACCCCTTTGGCCAACAACTGGAACTGGAAGCTTTGTTTGTTGACAAGAGATGCATATGTAGTTCTTCAAACCCAGTTTAAAAACCTGTGGCTGGTGAGGGGGAACTTATTACTATACTGCTACATGGTCACCTTGTCAAACCATCTTGTAAGTACTCAGAACCAGAGATTAATGCTCTACACGTTCTTCATCAGAGATGCTAGAAACCCATACCTGACCAAGTGCCATGAATAAGTAGAGTGTTGATTCCTAAATGGGTCATTCCCTCCCAGGATCAGGGGAATAGTGCAGAAGAGGGGGTAGAACAAGGGCAAAGGATAAAAAAGTGCAGTAAAAACTTGCTGAGCATAGTGGGCTATGCCTTTGGTCCCAGCACAGGAGGCAGAGGTGAGCAGAACGCTGAGTTAGCAGACAGCCTGGTCTACATAGTCAGGTCCAGAACATCCAAGACTACATAACAAACACTGTTTGAAAAATAAATGATGTATGTCATGTATGTTAAGAACTCACTGCACCTATGGTTTTCTGTACCAGACTGGGCCTGTGAACATTTAATCATGAATAGGGGAAAGAAACACGAATCTCCACATATCCAGTAGGGAGCTATTGACAGTCCATGGTTGCTGGGGAGGAAGGAACAGTCATCTTTTCAGTGGTATAGGCTCAGATAATTTGCTTCTCAGAAGATAATTTCTAATCTATGCTTGAGCAAGAAACTTGAGTTAGACTCAGTGGGGGGAAAAAAGAAGGGAACTTGTTAAGGATCCCAGCAGGAGAGTGAGAGAGATGAAGAGAACGTGGGAGAGGAAAGGACTAACATGAATTATGTAAGTATACAAAACACAGAAACATAAAGAGCAAGAAGGAACTGGAGAGGTGGCTCAGCAGTTAAGATCTCCTGCTCGTCTTCAGAGTTGACTTCAGTTCCCAGCACCTATTTCAGCTGTCTGACAACAACCTATAACTCCAACTCCAAGGATCTGTTAATTATGGTCTCCACAGGCACCCATATGAAGGTCAGCTTAAACATACACACTCACCAATAACAATATTTTTTTTTTTATCATTTGGCCCCCAAAACCCCTACAAAACACAGCCAAGCATCGGCTTGTGCATTTTAACCCTGGCCATTGGTAGTCAGAGGCAGGTGAATCTGTATGTTTGAGTCCAGGCTGTATATAGTTAGTACCAGGACAGCCAGAACTATACTGTGAGACCCTTTCTCAAACAAACAAAAAACACAAAGAAACAAAATAAAAACAAATAAACAAACAAAACTCTGTAAACACATGTACAAAAATCTCATTTGAGTCAGAGGTGGTGGTGTAAGTTTTAATTCCAACTCTTTGGAGGCAAACGCAGGAGCTATGTGAGCTCTAGGCCAGCCAAGCCTACACAGTGAGATCCTGTCTACAAAGAAAAAAGAAACAAAACACTCATTTGAACACATACACTGAAAAGCACAAAATAGAAAATCTACACAAACACCAGAAACATTCCATTTTTCACACAAATGTAAGGATTGCGAAAGAATTAATAATTTTTTTTAAAATGACATATAATAGTGAGAAAGTACTTTTAAGAAGCTTACATTTTTCACTTTCAAATGAGCCACACTTATCAACAAACTAGATTAAGTCTACTGTTTTATTACAAATGTATCTCAGTTCAATGAATCCAATACCTCTACAGTAAAGTAGAAAAAGCACTACCTCATTTGATTAAACAATACCCACTGAACTGAAATTAATTAACTAATCAAACTTACATCACCTCAACGCAAATGGTTTTTTATATGGTTGTGGTTGCTATTGTTAGAGATAGTGTCTTGGAAGCTTCAGCAGTTCAAGCACCAGGCAATATAGGCAGGCAAAATCATGATATTCACCAGATCTTAGTTCATAACTATAAAAATCAATAATGCAAACTAAAGATCTCATATAAGAATCAAACAATGATAAAAATGCTCACAATTTTATCATACTCCAGGCTATTTCCAGAAATATTCTGTGCAAATAAATTTGCTGTCTCCACATTTATTATTCTTATAAGAGTAGGCTACATGATATTATGCATTTTTTGAAAAAACATAACTCTCCTATTTGCTTTATACATACAATTTTTTAAAAGACTTATTTTTTTATGTGTATGTGTATCACATGTGTTCTATAGCTACAGAGGCCAGAAGACAGCATCAGAGTTCTTAGATTTGGAATTGCAGATGGTTGTAAGTCACATAGTGTTGATGCTGAGAAACAAACTCTGGAAGAGCAGCTTGAGCTTTTTTTTGAGACAGGGTTTCTCTGTGTAGCCCTGGCTATCCTGGAACTCACTCTGTAGACCAGGCTGGCCTCGAACTCAGAAATCCACCTGCCTCTGCCTCCCATGTGCTGGGATTAAAGGCGTGAGCCACCACTGCCCGGCTTAGCTTGAGCTTTGAACAGCTGAACCATCTCTCTAGCTTTTTCTTTTCTTCTTGCAAAATAAATTCCACTTGCTTGTAACAGGCTCGTCCTAAGCTTCCCATGTGGTGTTCAAATACACCATATCCATTATAATTCTCTAATCTTTACCATCACCACCTTGCCCAGTGACAGAATAAAAGGCGTGTCCTACCATGTATATCAGGGATACAACTACACTTTTGAAGGTTTCAGTTATCCTCCATACACACACACACACACACACACACACACACACACACACTTTAAATAATGAGTTTGTGTGTGAGCCCACATGTGTACATGGAATTCAGAGGCAAATTTTTGGGAATAATTTTCTATTACTACCATATGGGTCCCTGGGATGGAACTCAGATTATCAAGCTTAGCAACAAGCACCTTTACCCACTGACTGAGCCTTCTCATGAGCTGTTCTCACCTTTCTTTCATACACGTAAGTTGTGCACAGACAAGGCCACCAGATACACTGCTATCAACTTTTCAGTTCTTTTCTGTCAGCTCTTTCATGTATATAAAGGAATGTGGAACACATAAAAGCTTTTCTGTTCTTACATGTGTAAGGTTTCTCTCCAATGAATTCTTTCATGCTTCACAAGGTAGCTACAATCACTGAATGCTTTCCCACACTTTTTACATACATAGGGTTTCTCTCCAGTGTGAATTCGTTCATGACGGTAACGGGCACTCTGATGTGTAAAGGCTTTTCCACAATGCTTACATATATAAGGTTTCTCTCCAGTGTGAGTTCTTTCATGGTTGCGAAGGTATGTGGAACACCTAAATGCTTTTACACAATACTTACATGCATAGGGTTTCTCTCCAGTATGAGTTCTTTCATGATTGTGACAAGCCTTACGTTGAATGAAGGCTTTCCCACAATGCTTGCATGGATATGGTTTCTCCCCAGTGTGGATCTTTTCATGGCTGATAAGATGACTGGAATGAATGAATGCCTTGCCACACTTTTTACATACATACGGTTTCTCTCCAGTATGAATTCTTTCATGACTATACCGGGTACTGGAATGGGTGAAGGCTTTTCCACAATGCTTACATGTGTAAGGTTTCTCTCCAGTGTGAGTTCTTTCATGGTTGCGAAGGCATGTGGACCATGTAAATGCTTTCCCACACTGCTTACACACATAGGGCTTCTCTCCAGTATGAGTTCTTTCGTGGTTGTAACAAGCATCACGTTGGATGAAGGATTTGCCACACTGCTTACATGCATAAGGTTTTTCTCCAGTGTGAATTCTTTCGTGGTTGCGAAGGGATGTAGAACAAGTAAATGCTTTCCCACATTGCTTGCAGACGTAGGGTTTCTCTTCAGTGTGAATTATTTCGTGTCTGTAGCAGGCACTGTGATGGCTGAAGGCTTTTCCACAATGCTTACATGTATAAGGTTTTTCTCCAGTGTGAATTCTTTCGTGGACAAGAAGGTGTGATGAACGAATGAAGGCTTTGCCACACTGCTTACACACGTAGGGTGTATCTCCACTGTGAATTCTTTCATGTTTCTGGAGGTATGAATAGTGTCTAAATGCTTTTCCACACTGATTACACACGTAACATTCCTCTCCCGTATGAATTCTTTCATGGTAGACAAGTTGACTGAAATTAACAAAGGCTTCTCCACATTGCTTACACATAAATGGTTTCACTCCAGTGTGGATTTTTTCATACATCTGAAAATAAGCGTATTTCTGGACGGCTTTTTCAACGTGCTTATAGGTACCCTCATTGTAAATTCTCTCATAATTTTGATCAGAAGTGAGGATCCTATAGGATCCATTAGGTTGTTTCTTTTGATAAACTATCTCTCTAGGACCTTGTAGTATATGAAAGGGCTCAGAAGAAGTGACATCTGCATAATGCTTCTCATACTGAAAAGCTACATGCACATGTCTCTTATTCTCAAATGGTTTCTCTCCAGTTTCATCTGTGAGATGCACATGTGAAGGGGAATGACCACTGATGCCTCTTGCATACACACTGCTTTCATCCACTGCTGTTGCAGAAGGCATGTCCTTGTTAACAACATCTGGAATCCGGTGGTAGGCTTCTCCACACTGAAAACTATCTTCATATTTACAATCTCTCTTAATCATCTGAGTTCTGCAAAAAAATGAAAAGAGCATAACTAGTATTTTATGATTAGCCAAGAGAAGCACCAGGGGCTGGGAGCTGTGGCTCACTTCAATTAAGTCCTGTTAATACAGTACTCAGGAGGTAGCAGCAGACTCAGCTTTGAGCCCCCATAGAAAGTGCCTGTCCTAAGTGTTGACTTTACTCTTATAAGGAATTTTTCTTCAGGAGTTTGGACCCTTGTGAGTTCCTCATGCTCCACTGGAATACCCTGCACCTGTTCCTATATAGGTAATACTAATGAGATTCCATGGGTTATGTAAAATAAATAAATAAATGGAAAAAAAAAAAAAGAAACCCTTCTTTTAAAAAGAAGCCAAGAAGTTACTGGAAGAGGGATGTAAGAAGGATGCTGAAGGAGTTAGCCAGGAAGGAAGGTGGATCTATGATTCGATACATGGCATTTATGTATGAAATGATCAAAGAACAAGTTTTTAAAAATGTCTATACCAGTTAACAATGGGGAATATGACTCATGCAACAGATGTGGATCAAGCATGATACAATCGGAATATCTGAATGGCCTTCATGAGATTTATTGAAGCTAGATCCCAAATTAAAACTAAAATTCACAAACGAGCAGATATGAGGCCCCCAACACATATACAGCAGAGGACTGCCGGGTCTAGACTCAGTCAGAGAAGATGCACCTAACCCTCGAGAGACTTGGGGCCCCAGGGAATGGGGAGGTGTGGTGTGGTGGGGTAGGGACATCTTCTTGGAGACTAGGGGGTGGGGGGAAAAGGAGGTGCGGGATGTGGAATAGGCGGAGGGTGGACCAGGAGGGGGATAAAGTCTGGACTGTAAAAAAGATTAAAGAATAATAAAAAGAAAAAAAAGAGAAAGAAACCTAAAATATGACACAGAAAACCAAACCAAAAAAACTAAAATTCACTATATTTAACACATATCCAAATCCTAAAGAAAACTTGATAAAAGTATATTACTTTTGTGCATGAAGAGAAGTTTGTATATATACAACAATGTCTTATATTGCTTAATGTAACACATTTAGGAAAGATTAATAGGTTAAAGAAATGGAATCCTCAACAACTCTGGATGCGCAAACACAGTGCAGGTTTTAGAAATTTGTCAAAGAACCAATTTACATTTAGATGTAGTTAGATCATTGGTTTTTATATTTCCTAAACCAAATTGCAAACATTTGATGCCAGTCCCCCTCTTTGAGTGTGGATTACCGCAGCCGACTTCTGACATTCGCATAACCCTCTTCAATGTTTTCTTCTGTTTTCCCTGGAAGTAAATCAAAAGAAACCATCATGACTTATCCAATACTAGAAAACACTTATAGTCTACCTTTTACTGTGGTGTGACTTCACCTGATCCTTCATCACCATGTCCCCTTTCCACATTCAATTCATGAAACTACACAGATGAGCTGTTCTCTCACCAAAGAAGCAGAAGAATCATAGTGTTTTTACCTATGGAGATCAGGTTCATAAAGGTTTCTGTCATCACATCTCTGTAGAGCTTCTTTTGACTGGAATCCAACAGAGCCCACTCTCCTGAACTGAAGTTCACAGCCACATCCTCAAAGGTCACTGGCTCCTAAACCAATAGGGAAATGGTTATTGTTAACTGCCAATTTGACAAGACCTGCCATCTTGACAGGACCAGGCCATTGTAGTGAAAGCTGGAAGACAAGAATGCTGATAGAAATGTAGACAGGCATCCCACCTGTGACAGTTTAGAGAGAAAATGGAGCTCTATCAAAACATACAGAGGGCATTTGTGTCCTACCTTTGCCACAAATCTGGATTCATTCTGCTCAGGGCTTAAGATCCTTGATGAAACTGAATATAAAGACAGTGGACTAATTTAATTGACAGAGGAAAGGAGAGTGTGCAACCTAAAGTCTTGGACAAGCAGATCACAGACAACAAGGAAGCCATATTGATTAAAGAGGTCAGCACTGGACCCTGGGGCGGAACAGAGATAGGCAAGAATAGGGAATAGCAGCAATGTGAGAGTGCACTTGGCTTAGATAGTGTAAATATCCATTTCTGAAAAAGCTGCACCTGGCAACTTATTATCTACGCACCAGGATGCAAGTATGCCCGCTTTAAATAACCAAAACACATTATTCCACTTAGCCACACTTTGCTAAAGTCTGCACTCCATTCAAATACAAATTAGAACACATCCAGACTATCTGGATCTGAACAGAACTAGTTTTAAGTACCCAGGCAATAAGGCACATTTTACAAATGAATCTATAAGAATAATCTTTTTTATATCTTATGCTTATGTATAACTGGGCATGAATGTGACCACATTCTGATGAATTATGGCAAAGGACGTGTGCTGTGAACAAAGACTTACCCAAAACCTGCCTACCAATCAGAATTATTTGGGCATGTTACCCTCCTTAGCAACCAAACTCCTTTAAAACTCTGTACCAAAAGGAAGCCAGAAACAGGTAACCTCACTTCTCAGTACTGAAAGCAAACTTTGCAGCTACATTTGTTTTAAAGGGTGGGAGAGATGGTTCAGCAGTTAAAAGTAACTGATCCTCTTACACAGGAGTGGAGTTTGTTCCCAGCACCCACTTCATGGTGGCTTATAACTGCATGTAACTCTAATCCCAGGACATCTGACTTCTTTGGGCATCCACTGGCACTAACACTCTCATGCACACTGACATACATTTAGACAAGACTAAAAAGAATCTTTAGCAGATGTGCAGCTCGGTCTTCATGTGGTTCCCCTAACAAGTAGAACAGGGGCTGTCTCTGACTCTGTTCCCTGCCATTGGATGCCCTTTTCCTCTACTTGGACTGCCTAGATGGGCCTCTGTGAGAGAGGATGCACCTAGATCTGCTGGGACTAGATGCCCCAGGGTAGGGGTGGTATCCAAGGGGGGGCACCCTTCTCTGAGGGTCGGGGCAATGGGAGTAGGATTTGTAAAGTTTGGGACTGGGAAGAGAAGGGGAAGGGGGGCTGTGATCAGGATGTAAAGTGAATAAAAAACAATTTAAAAAATATAAGAAAAAAAAGAATATATCTTTTCATAAAAAACAGGTATTTCTTTTTTGGCCTTCCATTTTATCCTCCTTCTTCTGTGTGAGTTGGAGTATCACTGCCTCAGGAGCTGGTGTGTGCTCCTTCTGTGTGAGTTGGAGTATCACTGCCTCAGGAGCTGGTGTGTGCTTGTGGAGACAAGCAGGAAAGTAAAAGGGCAAAGAGGAAAAATGCTTTGTGGGCAGACTACAGAAAATAATTCCAAGCTGTTGCTGGCCACATGTAATACTGAAAAAATGGTGGAAATGGCTTTTTCTGGGCCCCAGAGCATGGAGCAAACTAAGCCACTCCTCCCAAGGCGTAATTGCTGAGCCATAAGTTCCACAACCACCCCTCTGATTGGGGAGCCTTTGTGTGAGTATTGGGCAAATCAGACCCTTCTGGTTAAGGCAAACTGTCAGGTCAACATTTGTCTGAGTAACTCTCAGCCTCCTTCCTGTGGCTTAACATCTTGCTTGTGACCTTTTCACATCTCTCTTCGTCTATACTAGTACAATGTGTGTACACTAGAGAGCTCAGGAGCTCACTCTCTTTTTGT
>JADRCH010013415.1:0-35222 GCA_019843965.1 Rhynchomys soricoides
AGGATCTTGTCACACAAGCAGTGTCAAGGATGAGTTCCCTCTCCTGGAATAGGTCTTGTGGAGAGCTTTTGGGGCTGCTTCTAGAAATTTGGCAAGCACTTGTCAGTGGGCTGGAGGAAGTAAACTCAGATAAGAATATTTACATTTGGGCTAATGTAAGACTCAAGGTAAATACAGCCTACAGCTGAGGAATGTGCAACTTTCCTCTTATCTTATCATCCTGATAAGTTCCTAGAAAGAGTGTTATGCAGGCTATGTTTATTGCCTTGTTTGATCTATTTGTTTATTATCTTGTTTGTTTACTTTGTCTTTGATCTAAGAACTGGCCTTATTCTCTGCAAGTACCTAGAATGGTATAAAAGCTGACTGGGAAAAAATAAACCCGCTTTAGCCTCAGCACCGGCTAGAGGTATGTTATAATGTTGTCTAATTGTCTTTTTCGTTTCAATCTTCACTCCCTCCCTTGAAACCCTATGGAATGACTGAGCTGGCTTGGTCAGGGTTGCAAATCAGACCAGTTATTGGTTGGCTACTCCCACAAGTTTCTGCCACCATTGCCCTAGCATACTTGCAAGTAACACACAATGGTAGATAAAGGGTTTTCGAATGGGTTGTTGTATACATCTCTCTTTTATAGCAGGCAGAGTACCTTCTTATACCAAAGATGCTGGGGCATAGGAATGAAGGCACTAGCTTGATATCTCCATGTTCATTGAGTTGTGTTAATGTTGTCATCAGCTTAGGGGTCTTGCTGTCAGTTTGTGGATAGCAAACTATAGTCTTGGCAACAGCTCGGGTTATTTGGGGATCCCTGTGAGGTCCCTTTGGGCAACAACTCAATTGGATGTAAATCAAACCCAGTACATGAAGGTTCTCTGGTGACAATATCCCCCATTATTTGATAATTTTACTTAGATCATATTTATATATGTATATATTTTAAGAGGGTTCTGATGCATTAGTTCTCCATACAATCGCCCTAAATTTTAGCTGTCCTTTGCCATATTCCCTCCCATTACACCCTTTACCTCCTCACTTGATTCTCCCATTCCAGATGCCCCCACTCATCCATAAATCTACTCTATTTCCCTTTTCTAGTGACATCTGTCTGTTCTATCTAGTCCTTTACTCTTTACCTACCCTCTGTGATTCTATAGATTATCGCTTAGTTATCATTGACTTAACAGATAATATCCACATATAAGCAAATTCATACCATATTTCTCTTTTTGAGTCTGGGATACCTTGCTCAGGATGAATTATTTTTTATAGTTCCATTTACTTGCCTGCAAATTTCATGATGTTGTATTAACAGCTGACTAATATGCCATTGTGTAAACGTACTACATTTTCTATAGCCATTCTTCCATTGAAGGGCATCTAGATTGTTTCTAATTTCTGGCTATTATGAATAGAGCAGTAATGAACACGATTAAGCAAATGTCTCTGTGGTAAAATGAAACTTCCTTTGGGTATATGCCCAAGAGTGGTATAGATGGATCTACAAGGAGGTCAAATCATATCTTCTGGAGAAACCACCACACTTTCTCTTATATCAGGTTCAGTTTATCTGGCTTTACATTGAGGTCTCTGATCCATTTGGAGTTGAGTTTTGTGCAGAGTAATATGTATGGATCTATTTATATTCTTCTACATGGAGACATCTAGTTTGACCAGTACCATTTGTTGAAGATGCTATCTTTTTTTCCAGTGTAGTCCTGGCTTATTTATCAAAATACAGATGTTCAGAGATATGTGGTTATACCTGGATTTTCTATTTGATTCCATTAATCAATGTGCCTGACTTTGTGCCCATTCCATGCTTTTTTAGTATCATAGCTTTATAATATAACTTGAAATTGGGTGTGGAATTACCTCCAACATTTTTTTTTATTCAGGGTTGTTTTAGCTATCCTGGGATTTTTCTGTTTCCAATTGAAGGTGAAAATTGTTCTTTCAAGCTCTGTGAAGAATTATATCAGAATTTTTATGGAGATTGAATTGAATCTATATATTGCTTCTGGTAAGATGGCTATTTTTGCTATGTTAATCCTTCCAGTCCACATAAGCACAAGAGATCTTTCCATTTTCTGATATCTTCTTCCATTTATTTCTTCAATGACTTGAAGTTTTTTTATAAAAGTTTTTCAATTGCTCAGTAAAAGATACCCCCA
The DNA here is from genome assembly GCA_019843965.1 of Rhynchomys soricoides. NCBI lineage: Eukaryota > Metazoa > Chordata > Mammalia > Rodentia > Muridae > Rhynchomys > Rhynchomys soricoides. Next base: position 2,175 of record JADRCH010013415.1, read on the forward strand.
AGATATTTTATAGGATTTGAGGCTACCATAAAAAACCTTGTTTCCATGATTTTTTTTCTCAGTCCAGTTGTCATTTGTTTATAGGAAGGCTACTGACTTTTGTGAGTTAATTTTGTATCCAGCTACTTTTCTAAAAGTGTTTATTAACTGTAGAAGTTTTCTGTTGGAATTTATAGGGTTTCTCATGTGTACTATCAGATCACCCAAATCATCTGCAAATAAAGTTATTTTAATACATCTATTGATTTATATATAAGCTGAACCATCTAGTATGTGTGGAATAGAATCGCCTTAGTCATGGTGGATTATATTTTTCAAATATCCCCATATTCAGCTATCAAGTATTTTATTGAGAATTTTGAATATGCATTCATCAGGGTTATTGTTCTGTAGTTTTCTTTATTTGAAATGTTCCTGTTGTACTTTTTGAGTTATTTAGGAAATATTGGTTATAAGTCTCATAAACTTATTCCATCTTAATCTGGGCTTTAATTTTGTCAGAAGACATTTTATAAGTATCTTGGTTATATTTGTCATGAGTCTGTCTAAGTGGTTGACATCTTCTTGGCTTATCTTTAGTGGTTAAAGTGAATTAAGAAGTTTGCCTACTTCTTTCATGTTTTATAACTTAATGGAATATAGGCATTAAGTTATTGCCTTAAAAAATTCTGGATTTCATTATAATCTGATCCTCTTTTAGCATTCATTTTGTTAATTTGAGTCCTTTTTTTTTTTTTGTTAATTGATCAAAAGTACTGTTGATTTTGTTTGTCTTTCCAAAAAAAACAGCTTTTACATTTGTTAATTTACTATATTATTTTCTTAAATACCTTTTTACTCATTTCTGTTCCAATAAATGTTTTAAGTATCTTCTTGTCCTCTGGATTTTGATGTATTTTGTTTGTGTTTTCACAAATCCTTAAGCTGCAACATTCACAAATATTTAAGCTGTTTATTTATGTTCTTTCTGATTTTTTAAAGCAGATACTCAGAGATATAAATTTTCCTCCATACTGCTTTGAGTGGTATAGCAGATTTTCAATGCACTGTTTGTCCTTTTATTTTTCCTTCGCCAGGTCTCCCCTTTGGAAACCCCCTATCCCACCCCTTTCTTCCTGCCTCTATGAGGGTATTCCCCAACCACTTACCCACCCATTCCCATCTTCCCACCATGGCATTACCTATAGTGGGGCGTCTAACAAAACCTCAGGCCCAAGGGCATCTCCGTTGCCTGATGGCCAACAAGGCCCTCCTTGCCACATATGTGGCCATAACTATGGGTTCCTCCACGTATATTCTTTAGTTGGTGGTCCAGTCTCTGGAAGTGTCGGGAGATGGGGCTGGTTGACACTGTTGCTCCCTCCAAAGGGCTGCAAACTCCCTCAGCTACCTCAGTCCCTTCTCCAACTCCTCCTTCGGGGACCTCACAATCAGTCCAATGGTTGCTGTGAAGTGAATCTTGGGTATTCCGAACTTTTGGGATAATATCCACAATCAGTGAGTACATACCGTGTTCATTCTTTTGTGACAGACATACCTCACTCAGGATGATATTTTCAAGTTCCATCCATTTCCTATGAATTACATAAGTCATTGTTTTTAATAGCTGAGTAGTATTCCATTGTGTAAATGTACCACATTTTCTGTATCCATTCCTCTGCTGAGGGACATCTGGGTTGTTTACAGCTTCTGACTATTATAAATATGGCTGCTATGAACATAGTGGAGCATGTGTTCTTATTTCATGATGGAGCATCTTCTGGGTATATGCCCAGGAGTGGTATAGCTGGGTTCTAAGATAGTATTATGTCCATTTTTCTTAGGATCCTCCAAACTGATTTCCAGAGTGATTGTACGAGCTTGCAATTCCACCAGGAATGGAGGAGTGCTCTTTTTTCTCCACATCCACGCCAGCATCTGCTGTCATCTGAGTTTTTGACCTTAACCATTCTGACTGTTGTGAAGTGGAATCTCACGGTTGTTTTGATTTGCATTTCCCTGATGACTAAGGATGTTGAACATTTCTCTAGGTGTTTCTAAGCCCTACGAGTTTCCTCAGTTGAGAATTCCCTGTTTAGCTCTGTTCCCCTTTTTTGATAGGGTTATTTGGTTCTCTGAAGTCTAACTTCTTGAGTTCTTTGTATATATTGGATATTAGCCCTCTATTGGACTTAGGATTGGTAAAGATCTTTTCCCAATCTGTAGGTTGCTGTTTTGTCCTATTTACAATGTCCTTTGCCTCACAGAAGCTTTTCAATTTCATGAGGTCCCATTTGTCAATTCTTCATCTTAGACCATAAGTCATTGGTGTTCTGTTCAGGAACATTTTCCCTGTGCCAATATGTTTGAGACTTTTCCCCACTTACTCTTCTATTAGATTCAGTATATCTGGTTTTATGTGTAGGTCCTTGATCCACTTGGACTTGAGCTTTGTACAGGGAGATAGGAATAGATCAATTTGCATTCTTCAATATGATGGCTGCCAGTTGAAACAACACCATTTGTTGAAAATGCTGTTTTGCTCCATTCGATGGTTTTAGCTTCTTTGTCAAACATCAAGTGACCATAAGTGTGTGGGTTCATTTCTGGAAATTCAGTTCTATTTTATTGATCTACCTGCTTGTCACTGTACCAATACCATGCACTTTTTAATCACTACTGCTCTGGAATACAGCTTGAGGTCAGGGATGGTGATTCCCCCAGAAGTCCTTTTATTATTGATCATAGTTTTTGCTATCCTGGGTTTTTTCTTATTCCAAATGAATTTAAGAATTGTTCTATCTAAGTCTATGGAGAATTGAGTTGAAATTTTGCTGGGGATTGCATTGAATCTGTAGATTGCTTTCGGCAGGATGGCCATTATATCTATATTAATCCTGCCAATCCATGAGCATGGGAGACCTTTCCATCTTTTGAAGTCTTCTTCAATTTCTTTCTTGAGAGACTTGAAGTTCTTGTCATACAGATCTTTCACTTGTTTGGTCAGAGTCATACCAAGATACTCTATATTGTTTGTGACAATTGTGAAGGATGTCCTTTCCCTAACTTCTTACTCAGCCTGTTTATCCTTCGAGTATAGAAAGGCTACTGATTTGCTTGAGTTAATTTTATGTCCCACCATTTTGCTGAAGTTGTTTATCAGCTGTAGCAGTTCTCTGGTTGAGTTTTTCAGGTCACTTAAGTATACCATCATATCATCTACAAATAGTGTTATTTTGATTTCTTCTTTTCCAATATGTATCCCTTTGACCTCCTTTTGTTATCTAATTGCTCTAGCTAGAACGTCAAGTACTATACTGAATAGATGGGGAAAAAGAGGGCAGCCTTGTCTAGTCCATGATTTTAGTGGGATTTCTTCAAGTTTCTCTCCATTTAGTTTGATGTTAGCCACTGGTTTGCAGTATATTGCTTTTACTATGTTTAGGTTTGGCCTTGAATTCCTAATCTTTCCAAGACTTTTATCAAGAAGGGATGTTGAATTTTGTCAAATGAATTTTCAGTATTCAATGAAATGACCATGTGGTTTTTTGCTTTGAGTTTGTTTATATAGTGGATTATATTGATGGATTTCTGGGTATTGAACCATCCCTGCATTCCTGGGATGAAGCCTACTTGATCATGTTGAAAGATCATTTTGATGTGTTCTTGGATTCAGTTTGTGAGAATTTTATTGAACATTTTTGCATCAATATTCATAAGGGCAATTGGTCTGAAGTTTTCTTTCTTTGTTGTGTCTTTGTGAGGTTTTGGTATCAGTGTAACTGAAGCCTCGTAGAATAAATTGGGTAATGTTCCTTCTGTTCCTATTTTGGGGAATAGACTGAAGAGTATTGGTATTAGGACTTCTGTGAGGATCTGATAGAATTCTGCACTGAATCCAACTGGTCCTGTGTCTTTTTTGGTTGGGAGACTTTTAATGAATGCTTCTATTTCTTTAGGGGTTATGGGACTGTTTAGATGGTTTATGTAATCCTGACGTAACTTTGTGTTTGGTATCTGTTTAGAAACTTGTCCATTACATCCAGATTTTCCAATTTGGTTGAGTATAGGTTTTTGTAGTAGGATCTGATGATGTTTTTGAATTTTCTAAGAATCTGTTTTTATGTCTGCTTTTCCATTTCTAATTTTGTTACTTTGCATACTGTCTCTGTGCCCTCTGGTTAGTCTGGCTAAAAGTATATCTACCTTGTTGATTTTCTTAAAGAAACAGCTCCTGGTTTTGTTGATTCTTTGAATAGTTCTTTTTATTTCTACTTGGTTGATTTCAGTCTTTAATTTGATTAATTCCTGCCTTCTACTCCTTTTGGGTGTATTAGCTTCTTTTTGTTCTAGAACTTTCAGGTGTGTTGTTAAGCTGCTAGTATATGCTTTCTCCAGTTTCTTTTTGGAGGCACTCAGAGCTATGAGTTTTCCTCTTAAGACTTCTTTTATTTTGTCCCATAGGTTTGGGTATGTTGTACTTTAATTTTCATTAAATTCTAGGAAGTCTTTAATTTCTTTCTTTATTTCTTCCTTGACCAAGTTATCATTGAGTAGAGTGTTGTTCAGCTTCCATGTGTATGTGGGCTTTCTGTTGTTGTTGCCATTGAAGGCTAGCTTTAGTCCATAGTGATCTGATAGGAGGCAGGGAATTATTTCAATCTTTTTCTGTCTCTTGCAGTTTGTTTTGTGACCAATTATATGATCAATTTTGGAGAAGGTACCATGAGGCGCTGAGAAGAAGGTATATTCTTTTGATTTCGGATGAAATATTTTATAAAAATCTCTTAAATCCATTTGGTTCATAACATCAGTTAGTTTCACTGAGTCTCTGTTTAGTTTGTGTTTCCACGATCTGTCCATTGTTGATAGTGGTGTGTTGAAGTCTCCCACTATTATTGTGTGATCTGCAATGTGTGCTTTGAGCTTTAGTAAAGTTTCTTTTATTAATGTGGGTGCCCTTGCATTCGCGGCATAGATGTTCAGAATTGAGAGTTCTTCTTGGTAGATTTTTCCTTTGATGAATATGAAGTGTCCTTCCTTATCTTTTTTGATGACTTTCGGGTCAGAGTCGATTTTATCCAATATTAGTATAGCTACTCCAGCCTGTTTCTTGGGACCATATGCCTGGAAAATTGTTTTCCAGCCCTTTACTCTGAAGTAGTGTTTGTCTTTAACATGGAGGTGTGTTTCCTGGATGCAGCAAAATGCTGGGTCTGTTTGTGGATTCACTCTGTCAGTTATGTCTTTTTATTGGGGAATTGAGTCCATTGATGTTAAGAGATATTAAAGAACAGTGATTGCTTCTTCCTGTTATTTTCTATGTTATTTTTATGTTTGTGTGACTCTCTTCTTTTGAGTTTGTTGAAATATTACTTTCTTGCTTTTTCTAGAGTGTAGTTTCCCTCCTTGAGTTAGCGTTTTCCATATATTATCCTTTGTAAGGTTGGGTTTGTGGAAACATGTTGTGTAAATTTGTTTTTGTCATAGAATATTTTGGTTTCATCATCTATGATAATTGAGAGTTTTGCTGGGTATAGCATCCTGAGCTAGTATGTGTGTTCTCTTAGGGACTGTATGAGATCTGCCCAGGATCTTCTAGCTTTCATAGTCTCTGGTGAGAAGTCTGGTATAATTCTGGTACATCTGCCTTTATATGTTACTTGCCCCTTTCCCCTTACTGCTTTTAATACTCTTTCCTTGTTTTGTGTATTTGGTGTTTTGACTATAATGTGATGGGAGGAATTTCTTTTCTGGTCCAGTCTATTTTGCATTCTGTAGGCTTCCTTTATATTTATGTTCATCTCTTTCTTTAGGTTAGGGAAGTTTTCTTCTATAATTTTGTTGAAGATATTTACTGGTCCTTTAAGTTGGGAGTCTTCACTCTCTTCTATACCTATTATCCTCAGGTTCTGTCTTCCTATTGCATCCTGGATATCTTGGATGTTTTGGGTTAGGAGCTTTTTAGATTTTGTGTTTTCTTTGACTGTTGTGTCCATGTTTTCTATGCTATCTTCAGTACCTGAGAGTCTCTCTTCCATCTCATGTATTCTGTTGGTGATGCTTGTATCTATGACTCCTGATCTTTTTCCTAGGTTTTCTAACACCAGGGTTGTCTCCCTTTGTGATTTCTTTATTGTTTTTATTTCTATTTTTAGTTCCTGGATGGTTTTGTTCATTTCCCTCATCTGTTTGATTGTGTTTTCCTGTAATTCTGCCCATTTGATTGCGTTTTCCTGGAATTCTTTAAGGGATTTTTGTGTTTCCTCTTTATGGGCTTCTAGTTGTTTCCTTGTATTCTCTTGTATTTCTTTAACGGAGTTATTTGTTTCCTTTTTAATGTCTTCTATCATAATCCTGAGATGTGATTTTAAATCTGAGTCTTGCTTTTCTGGTGTGTTGGGGTATCCAGGGCTTGCTGTGATGGGAGAGCTGGGTTCTGATGATGCCAAGTAGCCTTGGTTTCCATTCCTTATTTTCTTGCCCTTGCCTTTTGCCACCTGGTTATCTCTGGTGTTAGCTGGTCTTACTCTTTCTGACTGTGGCTTGACCTTCCTGCAAGCCTTGGTGTCAATACTCCTTGAAGACCAGCTCTCTCTGAGAGGATTTTGGGTTTGGATAGCTTGGTACAGGGTCAGCTCTGGGGTACAGACAGAAACCAGAAGGATCTAGTCCCCAGGTGTCCCTTGGTTCCTGTGTCATGATGACTCTGCAAGGATCCCTCTTGATCCAGTGAATTTGAACAGATGTGGTGGTCTTGCCTGTTCTTGAAGGTGTGTGGGCACTCCTGGGATACCAGCTCTCTCCTGGCACTATTTGAGTATGGAGCCCTGGTGGCCAGAGATTTTTATTTTTTGTTTCTTCTTTTCCAATGGATCATTCAGAAATGTATTATTTAGTCTTTGTTAATTTGTGTAATAACTACAGATGTGTTTGCTGTTGATTTTAAGCTTTATGGCATTGTAGTCTGGAAGTATACATGTAGATATTTCAATTTTTCTGAATTTTTTAGGATTTGGTTATTGCATCTAGATGTGGTCTATTTAAGAGATGCTTTCATAGGCTGCTGAAAAGAATGTGTATTCTTTGGTTATTAGAAAAAATAGACAGTAGATATCAATTAGGTCCATTTGATATACAATGCCATCAATCCTGATGTTTCTCTGTTTATTGTTTTCTCCAGACAACCTGTCTATTGGAGAAAGTGGGGTACGTAAATCATCTACAATTACTAAGGTGGAGTTAAACTTTGTCAATAGTGTCTGCCTTACAGTGGGTCGGTGATTATAACTGCACGTTTTTTTCTGTAGTTTCTTTACTCTGCTTATCCCTCCTTAGTCCATGGCAATGACTTCTACTATTCTGTTAAGGGCATATGTGGTGGACATAAATTCTTTATGCTTGTTTGTATCTTAGGAAAGTTTTTCCTTATCCTTCAACATAGTTTTACTGAGTACCACAGGTTCACTCAGAAGCTGTGGTTCTTTAGGCTCCTGAAGAGTCCACTGAGAAACTGGCTGTTATTCTGATAAGATTTCCTTCATAGATGACCTCTGTAAATTTTACCTTGAAACTTTCAAGATTCTCTTTTTTTCTGTATAGTTAATGTTTTAAGTATAGCATGTGACAGAGTTATTTTTTCTGGAGTTCTCTGGTGTTCTGTGTGCTTATTGTGCCTAAATGCATGTTTTTCTTCAATAATTATATTCAAGACTTGGTCTACACAACTGTCTTGAAATTCTCTTACCTCATTTATGCCTAAAATTAAAAGATTTGATTTTTTCATGAAATTCCACAGTTCCTGAATGCTCATGGTTTTTTGTTTTTTGGGTTTTTTTTTTGGGGGGGGGGTTTTCATATCCTTTGTGAGATCTAATGATATTATGTTATCTTCAAGTCTGATAATTCTTGTTTCACCTCGTCCATTCTACTGGTAAGGCTTTCGGCTGAGTCTTCTAATTGAGTTATTGCATTTTTCAATTCCATCTTCACTTTAGCTTGGGTTCTCTTCAATGTTTCTATCACTTTATTGAAATCAGTTTTCAAATACAATATTATGTTTGCCTTTTTATTCTGCCACAGAATTATGTTTTCATGGATATCTCTAAAGTATTTATTTTTATTCTTAAGTTCATTAAGATGTCTCATTGTATTTTCTTTACACTCCTTGAGTACTTTTCTGAAATTTTTATTATTCTTTTAAGTTTTGTGTCTCAAGGTCCATAAAGTTAATTCTAATTACAGAACATTCCCACCCAACAGGTGAATTTGGCAGGTGGGAGGGATATACTCCCTTGGCTCTTCGTATTGTTTATGTTTTTATGATGAGGCCTGGGTGTGTCAACTTTTTTCTTTGGTTATGTGTCTGATATGAGCCTTAAGGCTTTCTCAAAGTCAGACAGCACACAGGTTATGAAAATGAAACATGCCCTAAGGGTTTGGGATATTATGGTCAGGCAAATTCCTAGAGATTCAACATGTTGTTTATATGACTCTTATTTGAGTCAATTAATGGTGGCCACCTGAACTACAAGGTCATATGAAAGTGTATTCTTAGGGATTTTTACTGTCTCAGTTATTATTGTTGGTTTTTTTTTTTGTAATAGGACCTAGGCACCTGGAGCTAGGTCGTTGGTGTTGTTTCTTAATATAAATATCTAATCTCACCACTGTTGAGTGGGTGTTTTGGCCTTTGTTGTTACCACAAATTGTCAGTTTAAGAGTATGTGGGGTTCAATCTTGGGACCACTCTATATTGATCTACACATGAGGTTTCAGAAGTAGTCTCAGCTCAGCTAGTGATAGGTGCAACTTCTGAGTCCAGGAATAAACCTTATGTAGGCTTATAATATTCACACTAAAGATCTGAAGGGGCTCTCCAATTCTGCAGCTGGTCCTTGGGTGGCAGGGGCTGGGGTCATAGTGAAAGTGGAATGTGATGCTTGGGAGAAAGGAAAAGGATACCAGATAGTCCTGCGGTGGAGGTGGGAGGCATGGAGGCTGGACTGGGTAATACTTATCTGTGTTCAGGACTGTAGGATGCTACATGGCTGTAGGGTGTTTTGGAAGGTGGGATGATTATTATCTCTAGAAATCCTTCCTGGAGTTATTGTCACAGGATACCATATGGTCTCCTGGATGACTTGTAGATGGAATAGCTTGTAGGCAAAAAGACATGGCCTTGGAGTTCCTACATATGGTCCAGGTCAGAAAATACCATGTTTCCCTGGAGCCACAGAGTGGGTGGGGTTTCTGGTAAACAGGTGGGTGGACTGGCTCTGATCCCCGAACTCCATGTGGCCAAGGACTGGAATGCTGGCTGGGGCAACTGATAGACAGACAGGTAGTAAGACTGGCTTTGGTGGGTCCCTACTTGGTATTCTAGGTTGCTGGACTTCATTTTGATCAGGACTGGAGTGGTGGGTAGGGCAGCTGATAGGCAGGTACCATCACTTGAATGAAGAGGGAACCTACAAAATGTGAAAAATCCTTACCAGTTACATATCTCACAGAGGGCTAGTATCTATAAATTACAAATAACTCAAAAACTAAACAAACAAACAATCCAGTTTTTTAAAAACATGTCATAGAACCAAATAATTCTTAAAGGATGAAACACAAATGGCTACAAACCATGTCTTTAAATGTTCACCATCCTTAAACATAAGGAAAACATGAATTGAGACTACTTTGGGATTTTAGCTTATCCAAATCAAAATGAGTAAGATGATTTTTTTGTTGTTGTTGGTGGTGGTATTATTATTACTACTACTACTACTACTACTACTACTACTACTACTACTACTACTACTATTTTTATTGCACACTGCTGAAGAAAGAAGGGAGAAAACTTATAGACTGCTGGTGAGAGGGCTAACAGGTACAGTGAATGTGAATGTCAACGTGGCAGTTGCTCTGAAAGCTGAAAATATATCTACCACAAGGACCAGCTATAGAATTTTTAGGTATATAGCTGAAGGAGTTTGTATCTTGAGATGATTGCTCATCTAAGTCACATCTGCTCTGTTCTCAACAACTATGAAATGTAAATAGTTTAGATGCCCATCAATTCATGAACCTATAAAAATGCAGTAGATTTACACAATGAACTAATAATAGCTGTTAAGACAAATGAAATTATGAACTATGCAGTGAAAAGAACAGGAATAGAAGCAATTATCCAGAGTGAGATAGTTCAAACTCAGAGAGACAAATACCACATGTTTTCTCTCATTTGTGTTTGTTAGCTTTGAGCTTTCCACATGTGACTTTCATTTGAAATAACCACAGGTGTTAGATAGGTAGTAAGAAGCCATGGCGAGGAAGTCTCTCAAAGAATGGGAAATAGAATGTAGTTTTATAAAGGGGGAAGGATTAAAATGGAAGAGGAAGGATTGAATGAAATGGAAAAACTGGAAGGCTGAATAGAGGTGGTAAGTTAGGGTAGAGGGACACAGATAATGCTAAAGGCCTTTTGAAAAGCCATATGGAAGCCTACTAATGTAGAAGCTTCTTAAAATACATTTGTATACATACAGGAAAAGAGGTTAAATCAGGCTACCCTAAAAGTGGGTGACAAAGCCCCTACTTGATGTCATATGATGATGGTAAGTCACTATTGCTGAAAACATAACATTCATAAATCATAGAACACACAAAAACATCCAATGGTTGCTGACCTGAAAGCTTCATCTCTACTAGCCAGTTCTTCATAAAGCTAGAAGGTTTTATGAATGTCAAGTAGAAAAGTAATCATTGGCAATATCCACTTTAGAATGCTATTGACTACAACAATGACTGTCCTGACCAGATATATCTACTAATACAAGGAGGACATGAATATTATGGGAGTATATCAGTATCAGTCAGGGTTCTCTGGAGTAATAGAATGTATAAAATGAATCTCTCTATATAGAAAAGAAATTTCTTCAAATGATTTATAAGCTGTGGCCTAGCCAATCCAATAAAGCTAGTTATAAATAGAAAGTCCGAGAATCCAGTAGTTTCTCAGTCCATAAGGGTGAATGTCTCAGTTGGTCTTTAGTATACATTGGAATCCTGAAGAAGTAGGCTCTCATGCCAATTAAGGAACTTGCTAACCAGGCAAGAGCATGCAGGCAAAGAGCAAAAGTTTCCTTTTACCATGTCCTCACAATGGCTACTGCCAAAAGGCATGGGCCAGATTAGATATGGATTAAAGGTGCACCTTCCTACCTTAAAGATCTGAATTAGAAGTAGATCTTCCCACCTCAAATTACTCAGAGACCTCTCACAGGTATGCCCTCCATTTTGGGCCTCTGAGTTTAGGGCCTATGTCTGGCACAGTTATCAGAGTCAAGACCTATGCTTAGATAGATCATAGGTCCTAGGGGAGAACCTATAACTATTATTCCAGTAAATGGGAGTAGTAGTTAAACAACTCTTAGTAACTTACTGCTACATCCACAGATTAGTGCATCTCTCATCCCTCACCAGAGAAGTTTCTCTCGCAGTAGTTGGTAATTAACAAAGAGATCCATAATGATCAACATATAGCTAATAAGAGAGGCTGTGGAGCTCTCAGCTCTAAATGTGACATCCATATCATACCCCTACTCCAAAGACTCAGGAATCATGGTAGAAGAAAGGGCAGAAAACTTACAAGTCAGAGGTGGTAGATGACTACAAAGAAAGGTTGTTTTCCAGACATAACAGGGCTTGTGCATATATAAATTCACAGAGATTTTGATAGCATATACTAGACCAGCACAAACTCAAGATGTAAAAAATAAAAATAAAAATCCTACTGTGGGGCAAAGGAGAATGGGAGTGGAGTCAATGTGTCATTACTAAATGATAAGCTATTGGCAAATGAAAACTTCTGAGAAAGGAAGAAGTAGGTTTTTGAAGTAGTTGTTGTTATGTTCTCTTTTCTTTTCTTTCATTCTTTCCTTCCTTCCTTCCTTCCTTCTTTCTTATTTTAGAGGTGTGGCCCCTGATAGGCTGACCATGTTCCAGGGCAAGCCTCACACTCAAAAAATATTTGGGCAACACAAATTGGAGATGATGAGATAAAAAATGAAAGTGACAGGTGGGGATGGATCTAAAAAAAGTTGGAGGAGGCATGTGAATATGATCAAAATACATTGTGCAAACTCCTTAAAGAATTAACAAAACATTTTAAAACAACTGCTATTATAGAAACACCTGCTCACCCATGTTTATTGTTGCTTTATTCACAAGAGTTAATACTTGAAAATAGCTTTAATGTCTATTACTTGAAAAGAGCTTAGATGTCTATCGACTGATGAACAGACAGTAAAAATGTAGAATTTAAATAGTAAAGAAAAATGAAATTGTAAAATATTAAAATAAATGAAGATGCTGGCAAATGTTATACTGAATGTTGTACTCCAGAATCAGAACAACAAATGCCATGTGTTCTCTGTCATATATAGACCTGACCATCAAATCTTTTAGTTTGTATGATAAACTTGGAGCACATATAAAAGCCAGGAAACTGTTCCATGGGGACAGAAAAACATCTTAGGAAATGGGGCATAGTAAAAACACAGGAGACATAAAGGGGAACTGGGGTGTAGTAGAGAGAAAGTGTCAAGGGGAGAGAGATACGGCAATAGGGGAGAAGAGATTGATAGAGGAAAGCTAACACTAAAAATATTTTTTAAAGCCATATTGAACCATTTTATAATTGACGAAAGAGAGAGGGAGGAATGGAGAGGATAAAGAAATGGAAAGACAGAGGGAGAAAGGGAAGGAGGTACTGATGGATAGATGAATAGACAGACAAACAGACAGAAGTTACCTTCTTTGGGAGATAATGTTCCTTCAGGAAAACATAGATTGCCAAACAAAAAGCTAAGTACCAGATATGAGACACCTAACCTTGCATAGTTAGTTGTTCAGGAGTGTCCATGAGACCCTCCAAACAAATGCAAGCTATTTATTGCACTATTCTTAATTGACTATAAAATTTTATAGGACTAGATTACCACATACCTAAACTTACTACTTGCCTTTCTCCTTTTCCTGCCCCTCAACCACCCAAGTGAGTCCACCTCAGGTTCCTTGCATCAGCTGTTCCTTCTTATTTCTTAGCAGTCTCCCTGGCTAATTTCCCTCTGTGTCTAGTCATTTGTTACTCTGGTAGTCAGGATTCCTTGACATACCTTGCTCCACAAACTTTGGTATGTTCCATCTCTACCTCCCCCACTTGCTTTTGTTTTTATTGTTGTTTCCTTCTATATGCTTCTTCTCCTGTACTGGATAATTTATCTGGTCCACTTTTTCCACTAGAAAATAAGGTCTGTGAAAGCAGGGAATTTTGTGTTGGTGCAAGTACTGTCAAATATAAGTCTTCCTATTCAACAAATGTAATGATGAATCCAAGGATCATTTTCATTATTCTTTTTTCTTTTTTTTTACTAAAAGATACAGGGGAAGGAAATGTCTTCTCTGATATCCAAGAACCTCCAACTCAGGTATGCTAAATAAGCTGTTGCTTACCATCTGTTCTTATCATCTTACTAAATTAACTTTGTAGGTACTGTAAGATTTCTTTTCTATTTTTCTATTCTATTCTATATCGTATTTGGACATTTTACATTTTACATTGTTACATTTTAGATGTGTCATATGCTGGAAGCAAAATTATGACTTACAATCTGGTTAATACATAAAGAGATAATAACTGTACAAGGGTTTTGGTATATTTTGTTGAATTAACATTTTTGTGAATATTGTGGAATTTATGTCATTGCATATTCTGGCCTATATTTAGAGTCCCAAGCTAACAAAAAAATAAAAAATAAAACTTGTTATTAATGAATCCTGGAAAATATCTTACACAGCCACACCAAGATTCCAAAGCCAGGTAATGAGACTCCTCTTCCTGGGAAACAAAGTGTGAGAAACAGACCAGAAGTTTTTGAGAATATTTCTCTTTTCCTTCCCAAGAGGCCAGTAACTGGAGTTTGGACACATGCTGAGTAGTGCAGTTACTGTTTTAAGTAAAAAGCTTCTTTGATCTGGTTTGAAGACATAAACATTAAGGCCTTTGACCAATTTGAATATGGTATATGCCCTTTAATTCTGTAACTAATCAAATTGAGACATAATTCTATTTTGTAGCCCAACTGCAGAGCATGAGCTAAGGCAAGTTTTTGTCATAGTAAAAAAAAAAAAATTGCTTTTACTAAGCAATATTTCACACCAACATCTTTTCATTCCTGAGAGTCTTATAATACATTCCTTTTTAATCAGCATAAGTACTAATTATTTCATTTTCTCACCAGTTGCCATAAATTTCAACAATAATGTGAAAGCTATTTAAAAGAGCAAAGACAAAATCAAAGACTGAAGGAAAGGAGACAGAATTTACTTTCTACCTTTTTAGTTACAAAAGAAAAAGCAAAAAGACCAGTAAACTTACTTTCTGGGGTCTTTGGCCTATGAGTTTCTAAAGCCCAAGGTCCAAAGGGGTGACAACCTTGATCTCAACTTTCCCAGAGTATAAAACATTTTTCTGAACCTTTACACAGAGAAAGACACTCAAAATCATCCCCATGAGGGGTTGCAAAGACAGGAGGTTGCTTCTCTGTTGCAGTCCATTTGTACTGAAATGGTGAAGGAGGAGTCTTTTGCTTAGCAGACTTCCTAGGGAAAATAGAGTTGACCTACTTTTAAAGGAAATGAATTCCAAGAGTCAAGCTTAAGGACACATACTCCACCCATGTCTCCTTTCAGTGGAGTGAACTGTCTGAAAAATCACTACTATTAAAAGCAATTGTCATCCTGACAAGGAACTGCTAGACCACCATGGATTCTGTTTGTTTCTTTCGTTGTTTGAGTTTTACTATCTTTGGTTTTAGGTATTTTTTTCTTTGTTTGTTTGGTTTTTTGTTTTTGTTTTTGTTCATTTGTTTGTTTGGTTTTGTTGTTGTTGTTGTTGTTGTTGTTGTTGTTGATACAGGGTATCACTATGTAGTTCTGGCTGTCCTGAAATTTACTATGTAGACCAGGCTAGCCTTGAGCTCACAGAGATTTACCTGCCTCTGCCGCTAGAGTACTAGTATTAAAGGCATGCACTATTACATGCAGATTTCCTTGGATTCTTAGTGCATTACATTAACTTGAACCAGTCAAGGGCCCTGCATTTCAATGTCAGATGCAGTTAACACAGGATAATCACTGTCTAACACAGAGATGACAGCTCATTATTCTTATTCTAATAGTATTAATTTCTAGAATATTAATGTCTTCCTAAAATGGTTATTAATACAGAATAACTGCTTGGACATAACATTGGGGCTTTTTATGTTTAGTTTAGAAGTGCTAAATAAGCTATTCTGTAAAATAGTCCTTTATAAAATGTGAACACTAGAAGTCCAGGAAAGAGAAAACCATGTATTGTAAGAAGGAACCAAACTGAAGCCATTTTGAATAAAACATCCAATTTGGTTTTTTTTCTTTTCTTTAATTAATTTATTTACTTTACATCCAGATTGCAGCTTCCTCTCCCTCCTTGCCTCCCAGTTCCACCCTCTGTCATTCCCTCCCCCAATCTTCCCCTCCATTTCTCTTCAGAGAAGGGAGTCCTCTGAATGATATCAACCTGCCTTGGCATATCAAGTTGCATTAAGACTAGGTGTTTCTTCTTCTATTGAGGCTAGACAAGGCAGCCCCAAACTTCCATTCTGAATACAGTCAAATATAGTTTAAGTCCCCAAGACCTCCCTGGGTAACTGACATCCTGGTTGGCAAGTTGAGACAAGAATGCTAGGCATGTTAGCCCACTACAGTTGAAGAACCCAACCAATGGGAACAAGATACCACAAAGACATATTCCTAAGAAATTCCCCTATCCCTGAATCCTGATTGGTAGGATAACCTGGCACAGATGTTTGTGGATTTTCAGACTGAAAAACTTGTAGCATTCTGGCTCCAAGTCACAGTTCAGCTCCCAAGTCTCCTCTGTAGTCCTGATTGATCAGTAGCAGTCTGAGTACAAAAAAAAAAAAAAAAAAAAAAAAGTCATCTGCTTACTGAGATGAATGTTTAAGGAGCCAGTCAGCTCCCAAGTCTGTGTTGTTGTCTCTGACTGATCAGTTCTTGCTACCTAATTCAAATAAAGATCTTGCTTTGCTGAACTTTGTGACTACTTGGGTTGTTTTGGAATTTTGAACTCTAATAGTATCTCTACTTTTAGCCAGGTCACAAGTAAAGAAAGTAACATCATAAGTAATGCAAGAAGTAGCCATAAATCAGAAAAGCAAGCCAGATCTCATTTTACCTATAAATCTATTCATGTGGTAGATTTTATGTTGATCTCTCAATTTCAGACACCAGGTTAGAATTAAGAGCCCATCTGGATAATTTTAGTATATGTCTTCATTTTATACTATAACCAAAGCAATGTCATGTGTCATAATTTTTCAAATAGTAAAGACCTCTGTAATAAAAGTCACAGAAAAAACATTTCCCCTTCTCTGTTACCTCAGTACCCACCAACATTTGAGCTCAGCATAAATAATATTCCCATGTAGAGAAAGTGAGCTAACTTGTTTTTATAGAAAGCTTCATAGTGTTTTTGTTAAAACAGAAAGAACAGACTGTGCTTCTGAGGATTCATGTCAATTCACATAAAGGAAAAAGAATGGACCACTCACCTTCTCAGACCAGAAGAGCAGCATGGATGCACCTCTCCTTTGAACAGTAGCTGAAAACCAGTTTTAAGATGCTTGAATGTGTATTTTTGTCATTTTTAAATAATATTTTCATCATTTGAAGTTTTCATACACTTGTGCAATGTATTTTGCCCATATCCACCTACCAGCACCTGTCTCCAACCACACCTAGTTCATCTCCCCTCATCTCCCTCCCTACAAGTCCTCTCTTATTTTCATTACTATCACTAAGAACCTCCAGGCTTTGATCCATGCTGCCCATGTGTGCATGAGTATGAGACAACCAGCCAGCGGCCATATTCCCAAAGGATCACAATGTACTCCCTCCTTCTGCAGTCATCAACTGCCAACTTCCAGGGGTGTTGCATCCTGCCCCCAACCATGCTGGAACTTTGATGGGCTTCATCTTGTGTAGGTCTTGTGCAAGTAAACACAGGTACTATGAGTCAATACATGCAGCAGTCATGTCATCCCAGAAGTCAACATTTCAGAGTTCTGCTTCTTATCTGCCAGCACTTACATGCTTTCTTTTCCTCTTCTGAATGATATTCCTTTGATCCTTGGATGATATAAATGCTCCATCCACAGATGAGCACTCACAGTTACTGACCGTTAGAAATTTGACCACATAAGAATCTCTGTATTAACCACTACCTAGTAGTCAACCAAACATTGGTTTGGTCAAATTTCTCTGACCAAAATTGACAACAAAACTCTGTCTAAAAACATAAAAATATGAAGGAAAATTGACAGCATCATCATATGGCAAAACCATAGAAGGTTCCCTTTCCTCTAGAGCATATTGTCTTCTTAGTTGTGTGCTTTTGACCAGGTTTAAGTAGCAGGTAGAAAATCTTTCTGTTAACGCACCACTACTATCTTATAAAATTCAAAGGCTTCTTCATAGTAACAGAAACTCTCAATCAAGTGAAGAAGTAGCCCACAGAATAGAAGAAAATACTTTCCATTTACACATCTACACCTAGAATTTTTTAATTTTTTAAATTTTATTTATTCACTTTACATACTGATTCCTGCCCCCAAGTCTTCCTCTCACACAGTCCTTCTCCCCAAGCCTCTCCACCTCTCCTCTGAAAGAGTGGTGACCCGCTAGATAACCACTCCCTCTGGCACATATAGTCTCTGCAGGGCTAGGTGCATACTCTCCCACTGAGGCTAGTCAAGGCAGCTCAGTTAGGGGAACATACACCAGACAGACAACAGCTTTAGGAAAGGCCCTCACTCTAGACTCTAAAACACATGTGCACAGGGGAAAAGTTCCTGAACAGAACACCAATGGCTTATGCTCTAAGAACAAGAATGGACAAATGGGACCTCATGAAATTACAAAGCTTCTGTAAGGCAAAGAACATTGTAGGACAAAACAGTAACCTACAGACTGGGAAACGGTCTTTACCAATCCTACATCAGATAGAGGACTAATATCGAATGTATACAAAGAACTCAAGAAGTTAGACTCCAGCAATCCAAATAACCCTATCAAAAAATGGGGAACAGAGCTAAACAGAGAATTCTCAACTTAGGAAACACGAATGGCCGAGAAGCACCAAAAGAAATGTTTAACATCCTGAGTCATTAGGGAAATGCAAATCAAAACAACCCTGAGATTCCACCTCACACCAGTCAGAATGGCTAAGATCAAAAATTCAAGTGACTGCAAATGTTGGTGAGGATGTGGAGAAAGAGGAACACTCCTCCATTGCTGGTGGGAATGCAAGCTGATACAACCTCTCTAGAAATCAGCTTGATGGACCCTCAGAAAAATGAACATAATACTACCTGAAGACCCAGCTATTCCACTCCTGGGCATATACCCAGAAGATGCTCCAACATGTAATATAAACACATGCTCCACTATGTTCATAGCACCTATATTTATAATAGCCAGAAACTAGAAACAACCTAGATGTCCTTCAACAGAGGAATGGCTACTGAAAATGTGGTACATTTACACAATGGAATACTAGTCAGCTATTAAAAATAAGAACTTCATGAAATTCGCAGGCAAATGGATGGAACTTTTCCTCCATGGATTTTCCTAAAATGGATATTTCAGGAAAATATCATCCTGAGTGAGGTAATGCAGTCACAAAAGAATGAACATGGTATGTACTCACTGATAAGTGTTTATTAGCCCCAAAATTCGGAATACCCAAGAGTCACTTCACAGCAACCATAGGGCTGAGTGTGAGGTCCCAGATGGAGGAATTGGAGAAGGGACTGAAGGAGCTGAGGGATTTGGCAGTCCCATGGAGGGTACAACAGTGTCCACTGGCCTGACCCCTCAATGCTCCCAGAGACTGGATCACCAACCAAACAATACACATGGAGGGACCTATGGTGCTGACTCATATGTGGCAGAGGAGGGTCTTGTTAGCTATCTGGGGAGGAGAGGCCCTTGGGCCTATGGGTGTTAGATGCTCCAATATAGAGGAATGCCAAGGAGGGAAGTAGAGAATGGGTTGGTGTGTGGGTGGGGGAATACTCCCATAGAGGCAGGGAGAGGGAGGAGGGAATAGGGAAGTTCCAAAGGGGAGATCTGGAAAGGGGGAAACATTTGAAATGTAAATAAAGTATGAAATGTAAATAAAGTATCAAAAAATAAAAAATTTTTAAATTTTTTTTAAAAAGATCCATGAAGGTTAGGAAGTGTTGTCTAACTGACTCACTGCTGAATCTTCAATGCCTTGAACACATATTTTCCCAAGCTGTCGTTTTTATCATGTTTATAGATTAGTACATCATATACAGCAACAACTACATCTTTCATGTGATCAGGGTTATTCACTCTAATAGTTTAATAAATGATCTGTCATACACAGAAAAACACCTATTTCAATATATTATTTTGGCTTTAAGAAAAAAAAGAATGTAAGGTAATATACCACTTTGAAAATCAGTATGTGAATTTTCTAAAAAGCTAAAAAAACCCAGATCTACCATATGATTCAGCTATAGCAGTACTAAATATATAACCAGAGGCCTTTACATACCATTTTAAGTATCTTATCCTTAAAGGAAGAGTCAGGCTTCTACAGAAAACTTGAAGAACATTAGAATTGTTGAAGGCATCAAGTTCTTCTATGTAACTGAACTCCTCTCCCATTGGTTATTGCTAAGTGAACCATCAGGCCACTCAAACAAGAGGTTTTCATACCTGTGCACCAGCAAGGAGACTGATGTCCATTTTCTTGTTTGGGGTGTTGAGTGGCCATGCTGGATCTAATCACTATTGAGCCAAATCTAGATATCAGTTTCATTCTTCTTGATATTGATTTCCTTTTCTCTAAGATAAAATCATCAAACTGGATGAGCACTAATTATACCTTCAAAACTATTGGACTGATATAGACAATTGTGAAGCGCAAATACAAATGATTATGTCCTTCTTTCTTTTCTGAGACAGGGTTATGCTGTAGAGTTCAGGCTGGCCTTGATCTTGCCATTCCTCAGTTTCTACCTCATCACACCATAGATCACAGTCATGCAACACCACACATAGTGACTAACTCATTATTAATAACAACATGGAAAAATTAACTGTTGTCTATTAAATCATCTGAGAGGTATTGTAGAAATACTTTTCCAACTGCCTCCTATATGTGTAATGATAAGTAGAGTGTCCTTATGGTCCTTTATGCAAAATGATGAAATGGAAGTATGAAAAGTTTATGAAGGTTTAGCTAGAAATTAATTTTGTTTTTAATGAAGCTCGAGTCTGAAGGTATCTTTTAAAATGCTTGAGGGAAGCCAAGGCAGAAACTCGAACAGAGCAGGAACTTGAACCTAGTGGCAGGAGCTGAAGGCAAGGCCATGGAGGAGTATTGCTTATTTTTTAAAATGACGATCTCATGATAGGAAAACCTCATTTGGGTCTCTTAGAATCACCACTTTAATCTGGTCAGTTCAAAGAGAAGCTTTGGGGAAGAGAAAAGAAAGCAGCGTGTGGATAAAAAAAGAAACCCTATGGCAAGAGTATGAAGTGCTAACCAGAATGACCTAGAGCAGATTTGGAGTCTCTGCGAGGTTTTGCCTGCGGTTACTTTGAATCACAGAGGAAATGACCAACCCATGTTTCATTTTTCTCAGCTAAATTGTCATCCTGTCATTTTGTCAACAGAGCAGAGACATGAAAATGAAGCTTCTAGCCCAATAGTGTCTGGCTGAACCCAGGTTAAAGGCTGCATAAAATAATTTCTTAATTAATTAGCTGGTACACATGAAGTAATTAGGACCTTGCATCCTGCTGGTGAGAAATTTGAGAAGGTTGGTCTAAGCATGGAAAATCTGATTTTACTTGTATGAGTTGAAACACCTGCAGTGAGTGGGCGAAAAAACAGGATTTACCCAGCCAAAAGAGAAGTCTGTGTGCCCTGCTTCCATTGCGTCATTCCTTAGGAGGGCAGCATTACAGAATTTGAAAGCCACCGTGTTCACAGCATGATGGAATGGAAGGAGTGAATACATGGTGACTTATTTAGGGTTTCTGTTGCAGATAAAACACTATGACCAAAAGCACCTTGGGAGAAAGGGGATTATTTGAATTACACTTGCACACCGTAGTCCATCAATAAAGGAAATCTGGACAGGAACTCAAGCAGGGCAGTAACCTGGAGGCAGGAGCTGATGTAGAGGCCATGTAAATAAAACTAACTAGCACAATTAACCTCTTGTCAATTTGATATAAAAATACATCACTGTTAAACCATAACCTTTCCTTCTAATCTATCCTCAATATTTAATATTAATATCACAAATATAAAACATTCAAATTTTTAAAAAGTACCATCATCTTTAAAAGTTCAAATGCTTTAAAAATTCAGCCTTTTATTTAAAAGTTTAGTCTCTCTAAACTAAGACATTTCTGATACTCTAATGTCTCTGAAAAATGCTGAAGTCTCTCTATAGTATCCAAGGCCTTTCTAAAATATCAAATATCACATAACTGCTTCCTGCAAAATCAGAAAACAAGTTAAATATTTTCTTACTTCAAGAGAGGAAATCCAGGTCAGAGTCACAATCAAATCAAAGCAAAACTAAATTTCAACAGCATAAAAAGTTTAGTGCTTGATATACGTGACCCAGTCCCAATCTTCTAGACTCCAAAGGAACTTGGCAGTGGCACTTCTCTGCCACTGACATCCACAAAACACAGTTTGTCTTCTAAGCTCCAGTTGGCTTCACTCCACAGCTGTTGATCTCCTTGTCAGTCATCCCATGGAACTGGCATCTTCTAAAGGTTGGGTTCTCCACTGAAACTAGGGTGCCCCTTCACCAATGGCCTCCTGGGCTTTCTTTGAGGACTCTGACACTGCCACATGATGCTAAGTCTCACCTTCTCCCCATGCCCCCTTCAATCCTTGAGCTTCTACTTTAAATAAGGCTGCACATTTACAATGACACTCCTGGCCTCTCCTAGTGATAAGCCTCAGCTACTGCTCTGCATGACTTCATCACCAGTACTACCTGGGAAAAGCTTACATATTACCAAATTTAGCTGCCAGCATGTGATGCAGCCTCAGCACCCTCTGAAGAAACATTTTTTTAGAAGATTTTACCTCAGTGTTGCTGGTCTCTTCATTTTAAAATTTATAATTATTAATATTAGAAGTAGTAGTAATAATATATTAAGTTTATTTTATAAAATGTATCTATATAGTTTCAACAACAGATATTTTCTTCTGAAATATTTGGGGTGGTTATTCAATGCTTTTTCACTCATGTTTCAGAGGCCCTGTGGTTAGCATAGCCACTATGAAAAATGCTCTAATTCTATTGGGTTAAAAACCAACTCCTAAAGGTTCTTTCCTTTCTTCCCTCCAATACCTACACTTGTTCTCAGTCAACTTCATGGCATTGTTATTAATTACTGTTAAACATACATATATATACACATGTATACAAAATATACATATATATTCCTAAATACATAAATACAGTATACTTAGTCTAAATAATAGTATTTATATGTATGTTTTCAGGACTGACCCTTGGTATTGGATAACCAATCAGTGTGATGAGCTTCTCTGGAAAGACTTTTTTCTCCTTTCTTGGAATTTCTCAGTTGTAACTAGTTTTGTTGTGTGTGTGTAGGGTTGAGGACTTGTGGGCTTCTCTGTCCCTGTCCACTTCAGCATGTCCATTGTTGTCTTGTTCAGCTCATGTTTAGGTGGTCATGTTGGTGAGACCTTATGGAGGTAGTATTTGACATTCCTAGGAGACACAATCTCACAAACCTCTGATACACTGGCTCTTACAATCTTTCCTTTCCCTTTTTCTCAATGATCCCTGAGCCTTAGGAGTGATGGGTGTATGAAAGATGTATCAGTTGGGTCTTGGCTCAACACTTCAGCACTTCGATTAATTCTTGTCTTCTGTAATGATCTCCTTCTATTCCAAAAGGAAGTTTCTTTGATGCAGGGTGAAGAATTACATGTTATAAGAACAGACATCTAGAATATAGTTGGGGATTATTCTGGTTTAGAAAAGACTAAGTTGTGGGTTTTACTCCGAGATCTATGGCTTTACTAGCCCAGTGTAGTTGGCTAGGCTTCCAGTACCAGGCTTTATTTCCCTCTTGTTGAACAGGGGTTACGCCCCAATTAGAAAGCTATTGTTATCACAAAGGTATGTGCGCCAATAGGATACCTGTATAGTTATCATACCACATTGGTCATTGCTGTAGCTCATAGGCATCATAGATAGGTAGGGCTATTAGCTGCTTCCATCCTATGGAAGGTTACATGGAGTCTTCTGGTCCCATGAAAGCTAGTCTACACGGAGGAAGCATTCAGGTTAGTTCTAGCGTAGGAGCTTCTGAGCTCCATGTCTGAAATGAATGGTATCTTCAGCAATAAGCACACACTTTCCACCTCTGGGAGAAAACTCAAAGGCAAATAGTTATAATATGTAAAATGTTGGGAGTCCCTTGGTATGGGACTTTTGTTAGCCAAACTTTGACTCTTGAAGGTAGATTATCAGCCAGTAAGGGAAGTTTTCATTTAAACTATATATGTATGTCTTTCATTATGGTATTATTATTTTATGTTTTATTGTTCTACAACTTGAAATCTACAATGGTGATACTGCAATAAGTTCTTTTGTTGTTTAGACTTGTTTTAGCAATTCTGGGTATTTTTTGTTTTCATAGAAAGATGAAGATTTTTTTAAATTTCTGTGAAGAATTGTATAAGAATTTTGATGGGGATTGCATTGAATCTGATGGTTGCTTTTGGTAGAATGGCCATTTTTCCAATATTAATTTCATGTGATTCAGCAGTATGGAACAGTCTTCTCAAATCTTATAAAAATTTTTATAGAACTCTATTACTTACTTGGCTGCATTATCACATTCTATATTTGAGGTTATTGTTAAAGATACTGTTTCCCTTATTTCTTTCTCAGTATGTTTGTCATTTGTATATAGCAAAGTAATTGAATTTTGTGTGTTAATTTTGTGTCCTGCTACTTTTTCTGAAAGTGTTTATCAGCTGTAGAAATTTCCTGGTAGAGTCTTTAGGTCTCTTAGTTATAAAAGGATATGCAAATATGCTTTCATTTCTTCCTTTTCTAGTTATTCTCTGTAGGTTTCCCTCAGTTTTCTTATTGCTCTGGTTATACAGTTCAAGTACTATATTGAACAGGTATGGAGAGAATGCATATCCTTGTGTTGTTCCTGGTTTTAGTGGAAATTCTATTAACTTATCTCCATTTAGATTGACATTGGTTATGGGCTGGCAGTAAATTGCCTATATTACATTGAGGTACATCCATTGTATCCCTGATGTCTCCAGAACTTTTATAATGAAGGAATGTTGTATTTTGCCAATGTTCTTTTCTGCATCAGGTCATGTGAATTTTTATTTCAGTCTGTTTATGTGATATGTCTCATTTATTGATTTATGTATGTTGAACTATTCCTGCATCTCTGGGATGAAGCCAACTTGAGCTTCCAAGTGTGTCATTAAGTTGCTAATATGAGATCTCTCCAATTTATTTAAGATGACTTGGTGCTATGAACTTGCCTCTTAGAGATATTTTCATTGTGTCTCATAAGCTTGAGTATTTTATATTTTTATTTTCTTTCAATTACAAAAAGTTTTTAATTTCTTTCTTGATTTGTCTTGACTCAATTTTCATTCAGGAATGAATTGTTTATTTTCCATGAGTTAGTACACTTTTTATTACTTTTGTTGTTGCTACTATCTATCCAGCTTTAATCCAGGGTAGTAAAATAGTTGCAGTGTGTTATTTCAATTGTTTTATATATGTTGACTAGCTTTGCATACTAACACATCAGTTTTGAAGAAAATTCCATGAGCTTATGAGAGAAAAGGATACTCTTTTATGTTCTGGTGAAGTGTTCCATTAATATCTGTTAGGTCCATTTGATTTATGATGTTACTGAACTTCAGAATTTCTGTTTAGTTTTTGTTTGGATGACCTGTCTGTTAGCAAAATAGTGGTGCTGAGGTCACCTACTGTCACTACAGCAAGGTGAATGTGTGATGGCAGCTGCAGTAATGTTACACTTATGCCCTTGAGTGCTCTTGTGTTTGCTGCATAAATGTTTAGAAATGCAGTGTCCTTTGTGAATTTTTCCTTCATGAGTATATCTTATCCTTCCCTATCTCTTATGCTTGGTTTTTATTTAAAATCTGTTTTGTCAGATATTAAAATAACTATACCTGCTCCTTTTTTGGTTCATTTTCTTGCAATGCCTTTTTTTATCATTTTACCCTAAGCTCATGTACATATACACTTGATGACTACATTTTGATGTAGTAAAAAGTTGAATCCTGTTTTCTAATTCAATCTGTTATTCTGTGTCATATAACTGGGGAAATGAGAGCACTAATATTGGGAATTATTAATAAGCATTGTTTATTGGTTCCTGTTATTTTATTTTGGTGGTAAGGGGTTTTTGGTTTTGATTTTGGTGGGGGTTTTTTTGTTTTGTTTTTGATTTGTTTCATTTTGCCTCTTTTAATTTACTGTTTTAGGACTACTTCCTCATGTGTAGTGAACCTTCTCTTCAGACTGAAGTTTTCCTTCTAGTACCTTCTGGAAAGCTGGCATATTGGACAGACACTGCCTAGTTTTTTTTAATATTTATTTATTTTGTTTATATGAGTACACTGCAGCTTTCTTCAGACACACCAGAAGAGAGCATTGAATCCCATTACTGATGGTTGTGAGCCATCATGTTGGTTGCTGGGAATTGAACTCAAGACCTCTGGAAGAGCAGTCATCTCTCCAGCCCACCTAAATTTTTAATCATAGACTGTTTCTTCTTTCACCATTGGTTATAATTGATAGTTTTACTGGGTATTGTAGTCTATGCTGGCATCTGTGATCTCTCGGAGTTCATTTACCCTGGACTTTTTGGCTTTCAAAGTCTCTATTGAATAGTCAGATGTTAATCTAATAGGCATGCATTTGCATGTGACTTTGTATTTTTCCCCAGCAGATTTTAATATTCCTTCTTTGTTTTGTATGTTTACTGTTTTTATTATTACATGTTGTGGGTAATATATTTTATGATTCTATCTACTTGATATTCTGTATGTTTCTTGACTCTTAATAAATATCTTGTTCTTAGATTGGGAAATTTTTCTTCTAAGATTTTGTTAAAATATTTTCTGTGCCTTTCACCTGGGTTTCTTTTTCTTCTTCTATCCCTATTGTCTTAGTTAGGATTTCTATTGCTGTAATGAAACAGCATTACCAAAATCAACTCAAGAAGAACAGGGTATGTTTGGCTTGTACTTCCATCACTGAGGGAAGTCAGAACAGAAAGTCAAGCAAGGCAGGAACCTGGAGGCAGGAGCTGATGCAGAGCCCATTGCAGTGTGCTGCTTATTGGCTTGCTCATCAGGGCTTGCTCAGACCAGTGATAGTTCCACCTACAATGCAACGGGCTCTCTCCTATCAATTCCCAACAACCAGAATTTATGGGGACATTTTTCTCAATTGAATTTACCACCTTTCAAATAACTATAGTTTGTGTCAAGTTGAAATAAAACTATGCAGTGCAGTATTATTTATAGATTTTTTTTCAGTGTCCCACTTTTCCTAGATGTTTTGTTTTTGGATTTTTTTTACATTTAACATTCTCTTTGGCTGAGTTATCTATTTAATCTACTTTCTCTTCAAAATCTGATATTCTCTCTTCCGTGTCTTTTAATATGTTGGTGAGGCTTACCTCTGAAGTTTTTGTTTGACATCCCATTTTTTATTTCTAATTTAATTTCAAATTGGATTTATTTTAATTATTCTATTTCTTTGTTAAGTTCTACTTTCATCTCTTGACTTGTTTCCATTATTTCATTCAACTGTGTATTTTCACAGTTTCTATTAGGCATTAATTCCATATCCTCTTTAAAGTACTTGGGCATATTCATAATTGCTCTTTTGAAGTCCATATCTTGTGTTTGAGCTAAACTGTAGTTTTTCTGGTACCTATTGTAATAGCACTGGTGGCTTCTATAGGAGGTATACTGTCTTGGTTGTTCATGTTTTTGTTTTTGCTCTGGGATATAGGCATATGGAGTTAAGATACTTGGTATGTTTCCTGGTATAGATATCTGGTCTCATCTCTGTTGGGTAGGTATTTTGTTCTTTGGCTGCTGTTGCTGAGTCTGTGGCCTGAGCAAATGTGGTGGCTGTGGGTTCCATGGTAGAAAGCATTTCTGTGCACTGGCAGGTGTTGCAAAAATGTGGAGATGGGCTAGAAGGAAAGGCTGAAGGAAAGAACTAAAGAAAGCCTGGCTTTATACCAGGAAGTGGCGTTCCAGAATTGAGCAAGCCAGAGGCTCCAGACATCAGGCTGCAGCAGGACTAGGAGTAAGTCTGGAGAGACAAGAATACCGGACAAGAAGGATAACAAAATCACCTGCCAGAATCCAAGCTACTGTGGCTTCGGGAACACCTTGGTACACAGTGGTTCAATAAGTAGGTATGCATCACAAAGAAATAGAGCTGAAATAGAAGGAAGGTTGAAAGAGGCATCAGTAGAGAATTAGAGAAGCCTGGTTCTGAACCAAGAGGTGGGCTCTTTAGGGGATGAAGGTGGGTTTGGAAGAGGGGCTCCCATATGTCTATATAATTACTTTCTTTAAAACTGAAAGAGGCATTTTTCAAATTGCCTACATTTATCACATTACTTCAAATAAAGTTCCTCCGACACTTCAAAGTGCCCCAAATCAAAAACCTAACTCCATTCATATAACCATATTTTAATTTAAAAATCAAATACACTGACAATGGATTAAAATGGTGTGTTACTGCTACCTACTGTATTAACTACTTTGTATGGTTTTTTTTTTTTTTTTTTGATACTAGGAGTAAACCCAAGGTCTTGTACATGCAAGGTACGAATTCTACCACTGGGCTACATTGTCAGTTCCATTTTGTATTACTGTATACGTACAAAACCTATCAAGAACTGAGCTAAAGATACGGCTCACTGATTAAGAATATTGGCTGCTGTTCCAGAGGACTCAGGTTAAATTCCTAGCACACACATGATTGATTGCTCACAATCATCTGTAACTTTAGTACCACAGGACCTAACATCCTCTTTGGGTACCACAGACACTGAAGACATGTGGTGAATGTAGTAAACTAATATACAAGCATGCAAAAATCCATACAAATAAAATTAAAATTAAAAATTAAGGAAACAAAAAATAATGATGCTCATGTTATTTCCCTGTGCAATATAAAGTCATTTTGGACTGCTGATGCACTCCACATAAATAAGGAATTCAATTATTTAATACTCTTCGGTGTTTACTTTAGCTTAACATTTATAGAAAATGAAAGAACCCTAGTAAATTGAGAGACTAAGCCGAGGCTTTCCAAAGCATACATCCGTTCCAGGATTGGCCACCTTTCACATTTTCCCAGCTAAAAATGAGAGAATAGACTCCAGTATATGGGGTGGAGACAAATTCTTAAGCTTCTTTTCCAACTTCATCAAGATTTTTAGCTTTTTAGTTCATACCAGTAGTTTGAATTATGGGGTAGCAGACATGCTGTCAAAAGACTGGATAATTATCTGTCATATTCCATGTCTGAAGGCAGCCTTCCACCTTTGCAACTTGATGGATAATCTGTGCTTGCATTCCAAAATTCATTATATTTGGATTTTATGTGGGAGTGCACGATCCCTTGAGGGAGAAACCTCAAGCAACCTCTTTTCCTTGCCACCTCTCTCCTAACCCACATCTTGCATATACACCACAGTCCACATTTAATATACGTAAAAAGAGACATGCAGAGAAACACACACTGTGTGCAGCATTGTATAGACATACTCCAAGTTGCCCAAAAACTGACCTAAGCTCTAAGTATCTGCTCATTAATTTTTTCCACCATAATTCTCATTTCATATCACCTTCCAACCTAATAAATGGACATATTATTACAACCTAAAAACAAAACCTACAAATGCTAATGGACTTTTTCCCTGATTCCCAGTGTACTTTGCAAAAGTCTGTCTCACTCAGGACTAGAAAAATCCTGTTGAGAACACTCCCTGAGGACCTAGGTTCAGTTTCCCATACCGAAAGTGGTGGCTCAAAAATCACCTGTAATTACAGTTCCAAGAGAGCATTAGTCCTTTTCTGTCCTATGTATACATCAGATATACATGTGGTACACAGACATTATGAAGGAAAAATACGTAGACACATAAAATAAATAAAAGTACTTTTTAAAAGTTTAGCTCATTCCATAGTATACCTAATGGCAGTAGCTTTAGATTTGAATGTTATGTATGCCTCTCTCTCTCTCTCTCTCTCTCTCTCTCTCTCTCTCTCTCTCGTGTGTGTGTGTGTGTGTGTGTGTGTGTGTGTGTACATATGGAAGCCAGTAGTTGAACTACCTTCCTTGATGCTCTCCATCCACGAGGACATCCCCTATTACCCCACACCCACCCCAACAGACCTCCCCATTCCTTGGGGCCCCAAGTCTTCAAGGGTTAGGTGCATCTTCTCTCACTGAGTCAAGACCTTGAAGTCTTCTGCTGTATATGTGTTGGGGACCTCATATCAGCTGGTGTATGCTTCCTGGCTGGTGGCTCAGTGTCTGAGCAATCTTGGGGTTCCATGTTAGTTGAGACTGCTGGTCTTCCTATAGGGTCACCCTCTTCCTCAGCTTATTCTAGATTTTCCCTAATTCAACCACAGGGGTCACCAGCTTCTGCTCATTGGTTGGGTGTAAATATTTGCATCTGACTCTTTCAGCTGCTTGCTGGGCCTTTCAGAGGGCAGTCATGCTAGGCTGTTTGTGAGAACACCATAGTATCAGTAATAGTGTCAGGTCTTGGGGTCTCCCCTAAGCTGGATCTCAATTTGGGCCTGTCACTGGACCTCCTTTTCCATGGGTTCTTCTCTATTTTTGTTCCTGCAGTTCTTTCATACAGGAACAATTTTGGGTCAGAGCTTTTAACTGTGGGATAGCAGCCCCATGCCTCCACCTGATGCCCTGTTATTTCTCCTGGGGTAGACTCTACAAGTTCCCTCTCCCCAATATAGGGCATTTCATCTAAGGTCCCTCCCTTTGAGTCATGAGGGTCTCTCACCTCCCAGGTCTCTCGTACATTCTAGAGGGTCACCCCACCTCCTACCTCCCAAGGTTGGCTGTTACCATTCTTTCTGCTGGCCCTCAGGGCTTCAGTCCTGTTCCACACACCCCCAATACCTGATCATGTTCCCTTCCCCTCCCTATCCCCTTTCCCACCTAGGTACCTCCCCCCCCCATAATTGTTTTCTTCTACCTCCCAAGTGGAATTGAGCATCCTAACTTGGGCCCTTCCACTTGTTAACCCTTCTTGGGATCTATGGATTGTATACTGGGTATTCTGTACTTTTTGGGCTAATATCCACTTATTAGTGAGTATATACTATACATGTCATTTTGGGTCTGAGTAACCTTACTCAGGATGATCCTTCTATTTGCCTACAAATTTCATGAAGTCATTGTTTTTAATAGCTGAGTAGTATTCCATTATATAAATGAACCATATTTTCTGTATCCATTCTTCTATAGTGGGATATCTGGGCTGTTTCCAGCTTCTGGCTATCACAAATAAGTCCTCTCTGAACATAGTGGAACAGGTGCCCCTGTAGTATGGTGGGGCATCTTTTGGATATATGCCCAAAGGGGTATAGTTGGGTCTTCAGGTAGATCTATTTCCAATTTTCTGAGGAATCTCCAGATTTTCAGAGTAGTTGCAACAATTTGCAATCCTACCAGCAACAGAGGAGTGTTCCTTTTTCTCCACATCCTTGCCAACATGTGTGGTCACCTGAGTTTTTGATCTTAGTCATTGTGATTAGTGTAAGGTGGAATCTCAGGGTCATTTTGATTTGCATTTCCCTACTGACTAAAAACTTTGAACATTTCTTTAAGTGTTTCTCAGCCATTTGAGATTCCTCTGTTGTGAATTCCTTGATTGGTTCTGTCCTCCATTTTTTGATTGGGTTGTTTGGTTTCTTGGTAGTTAGCATCTTGAGTTCTTTATATAATTTGGGTATTAGCCATCTATCAGATGTGGGGTTAGTGAAGACATTCTCCCAATCTGTAGGCTGCTGATTTGTCCTATTGACCATTTCCTTTGCCTTACAGAAGCTTTTCAATTTCATGAGATCCCATTTATCAGTTCTTGATTTTAGAGCCTGAGACATTGGATTTATGTTTAGGGAATTTACCCTGTGCCCATAAATTCAAGGCTTTTTCCAAATTTCTCTTCTATTACATTCAGTGTATCTGACTTTATGTTGAGATCCTTGAACCACTTTGACTTGAGCTTTGTGCAAGGTGACAAATATGGATCTATTTTCATTTTTCTACATGCACACTGCCAGTTAGATCAGCATCATTTATTGAAGTTGCTTTCTTTTTCCATTGTATATTTTTGGCTTCTTTGTGAAAGATCAAGTGTCTGTAAGTGTGTGGTTTTATTTCTGGGTATTCAATTCTATTCCATTGATCAATGGGTTTGTCTCTGCACCAATACCATGCAGTTTTTATTACAATCACTTTGTAGTATAGCTTAAGACCCCACAGTCTTAAGTCCTCCCAGGAGGCCTCCCAGGAAAGCCACTGCTACCAGGGCAACAGGTCACCAGTGTGCATGCCCCTCTGAATACCCCACAATCTGAAGGCCCCACATGAAGTCTGTTACAGCCAGGGCCACAGGCCTACCAGGAGATCTGAAGCAACCCAGGGACACAAAGTAGCAGGCTCCAGACAGAGATATCCAGACCAGCAAACACCAGGGATAACCAGATGGTGAGAGGCAAATGCAAGACCATAAGCAACAGGAGCCAATAATATACTTTGGCATCATCAGAACCCAGTTCTCCCACCACAGCAAACACTGGATACACAAACACACTTGAAAATCAGGAAGTTGATTTAAAATCCTATCTTATAAAGAGAATAAAGTCATTCATTCTTAAATTCTACCATGCCACAGTATTTATTAAAAACAATCATGTCTTTACATAGAATAAATAATTTGTTATCTTAACAGAGTTTCTGAACAATCATACTGAGTGGACTCTGAGAAGACATAATCTCGGCAGTATAAAGAAGTGGATGGTCAACATGAAAAGTACTGACATGGAGTACAGCATAGTGGTATCTATGCTTGGAAGCCGACTGTGAAGAACTGACAAAAGCAGGCACAGTGTATGTATATGTAAAAGCAGAACTCGAAAGGGAATTCCATGTGGTCTAAGTTTAAACATCTATTACATATACATGAGTAGAGGTCAGATCATATAGACAGTGCATGCCAGGCAAAGAGCAGAGCTCTGGCCTTGGGTTAATTGTTCTCAATATGTTGTTCTCAGATCACCACCAGCAGCATCTAGGAGCCTGTAAATCAAAATCTAACTCCTCAACCACGTCTGACCAAATCAGACACAGTAAGGCAGTCCTCAGGAATCAGTAGTTCAGCAACTTTTTCAGGAACTTCTGCTTCAATACTTTTGAGGACTGTGGAATGCTCAACTCTGGTAGGCAATGCAGCCACTTAGGAGGTTTTGTTTTTGTTTTTGTTGTTTTCTTTTATTGGATATTTTCTTTATTTTCATTTCAAATATTATCCAAGTCTCCCCTTCAAAAACCCCCTATGCAACCCCCCTCCCACTGCAGCTATGAGGGTGCTCACCCACCCACCCACTCCTGCCTTCCAGCCCTGGCATTCCCCTACACTGGGCCATCAAACACCCTCAGACACAAGGGCCACTCCTCCCACTGATGTCCAACAAGGCCATCCTCTACCATATATATGGCCAGATCCATGGGTCCCTCCATGTGTACTCTTTGGTTGGTGGTCCAGTCCCTG
>JADRCH010013416.1:0-35223 GCA_019843965.1 Rhynchomys soricoides
AGGATCTTGTCACACAAGCAGTGTCAAGGATGAGTTCCCTCTCCTGGAATAGGTCTTGTGGAGAGCTTTTGGGGCTGCTTCTAGAAATTTGTCAAGCACTTGTCAGTGGGCTGGAGGAAGTAAACTCAGATAAGAATATTTACATTTGGGCTAATGTAAGACTCAAGGTAAATACAGCCTACAGCTGAGGAATGTGCAACTTTCCTCTTATCTTATCATCCTGATAAGTTCCTAGAAAGAGTGAGCTGCAGGCTATGTTTATTGCCTTGTTTGATCTATTTGTTTATTATCTTGTTTGATTACTTTGTCTTTGATCTAAGAACTGGCCTTATTCTCT
Source organism: Rhynchomys soricoides (assembly GCA_019843965.1). Lineage (NCBI taxonomy): Eukaryota > Metazoa > Chordata > Mammalia > Rodentia > Muridae > Rhynchomys > Rhynchomys soricoides. The sequence goes on from JADRCH010013416.1 coordinate 338, forward strand.
GCAAGTACCTAGAATGGTATAAAAGCTGACTGGGAAAAAATAAACCCGCTTTAGCCTCAGCACCGGCTAGAGGTATGTTATAATGCTGTCTAATTGTCTTTTTCGTTTCAATCTTCACTCCCTCCCTTGAAACCCTATGGAATGACTGAGCTGGGCTTGGTCAGGGTTGCAAATCAGACCAGTTATTGGTTGGCTACTCCCACAAGTTTCTGCCACCATTGCCCTAGCATACTTGCAAGTAACACACAATGGTAGATAAAGGGTTTTCGAATGGGTTGTTGTATACATCTCTCTTTTATAGCAGGCAGAGTACCTTCTTATACCAAAGATGCTGGGGCATAGGAATGAAGGCACTAGCTTGATATCTCCATGTTCATTGAGTTGTGTTAATGTTGTCATCAGCTTAGGGGTCTTGCTGTCAGTTTGTGGATAGCAAACTATAGTCTTGGCAACAGCTCGGGTTATTTGGGGATCCCTGTGAGGTCCCTTTGGGCAACAACTCAATTGGATGTAATTCAAACCCAGTACATGAAGGTTCTCTGGTGACAATATCCCCCATTATTTGATAATTTTACTTAGACCATATTTATATATGTATATATTTTAAGAGGGTTCTGATGCATTAGTTCTCCATACAATCGCCCTAAATTTTAGCTGTCCTTTGCCATATTCCCTCCCATTACACCCCTTACCTCCTCACTTGATTCTCCCATTCCAGATGCCCCCACTCATCCATAAATCTACTCTATTTCCCTTTTCTAGTGACATCTGTCTGTTCTATCTAGTCCTTTACTCTTTACCTACCCTCTGTGAGTCTATAGATTATCGCTTAGTTATCATTGACTTAACAGATAATATCCACATATAAGCAAATTCATACCATATTTCTCTTTTTGAGTCTGGAATACCTTGCTCAGGATGAATTATTTTTTATAGTTCCATTTACTTGCCTGCAAATTTCATGATGTTATTTTAACAGCTGACTAATATGCCACTGTGTAAACGTACTACATTTTCTATAGCCATTCTTCCATTGAAGGGCATCTAGATTGTTTCTAATTTCTGGCTATTATGAATAGAGCAGTAATGAACACGATTAAGCAAATGTCTCTGTGGTAAAATGAAACTTCCTTTGGGTATATGCCCAAGAGTGGTATAGATGGATCTACAAGGAGGTCAAATCATATCTTCTGGAGAAACCACCACACTTTCTCTTATATCAGATTCAGTTTATCTGGCTTTACATTGAGGTCTCTGATCCATTTGGAGTTGAGTTTTGTACAGAGTAATATGTATGGATCTATTTATATTCTTCTACATGGAGACATCTAGTTTGACCAGTACCATTTGTTGAAGATGCTATCTTTTTTTCCACAGTGTAGTCCTGGCTTATTTATCAAAAAACAGATGTTCAGAGATATGTGGTTATACCTGGATTTTCTATTTGATTCCATTAATCAATGTATCCGACTTTGTGCCCATTCCATGCTTTTTTAGTATCATAGCTTTATAATACAACTTGAAATTGGGTGTGGAATTACCTCCAACATTTTTTTTTATTCAGGGTTGTTTTAGCTATCCTGGGACTTTTCTGTTTCCATTTGAAGGTGAAAATTGTTCTTTCAAGGTTTGTGGAGAATTATATCGGAATTTTTATGGAGATTGAATTGAATCTATATATTGTTTCTGGTAAGATGGCTATTTTTGCTATGTAATCCTTCCAGTCCACGTAAGCACAGGAGATCTTTCCATTTTCTGATATCTTCTTCCATTTATTTCTTCAATGACTTGAAGTTTTTTTATAAAAATTTTTCAATTGCTCAGTAAAAGATACCCCCAAGATATTTTATAGGATTTGAGGCTACCATAAAAAGCCTTGTTTCCATGATTTTTTTCTCAGTCCAGTTGTCATTTGTTTATAGGAAGGCTACTGACTTTTGTGAGTTAATTTTGTATCCAGCTACTTTTCTAAAAGTGTTTATTAATTGTAGAAGTTTCCTGTTGGAATTTATAGGGTTTCTCATGTGTACTATCAGATCACCCAAATCATCTGCAAATAAAGTTATTTTAATACATCTATTGATTTATATGTACTGAACCATCTTGTATGTGTGAAATAGAATCACCTTAGTCATGGTGGATTATATTTTTCAAATATCCCCATATTCAGCTATCAAGTATTTTATTGAGAATTTTGAATATGCATTCATCAGGGTTATTGTTCTGTAGTTTTCTTTATTTGAAATGTTCCTGTTGTACTTTTTGAGTTATTTAGGAAATATTGGTTATAAGTCTCATAAACTTATTCCATCTTAATCTGGGCTTTAATTTTGTCAGAAGACATTTTATAAGTATCTTGGTTATATTTGTCATGAGTCTGTCTAAGTGGTAGACATCTTCTTGGCTTATCTTTAGTGGTTAAAGTGAATTAAGAAGTTTGCCTACTTCTTTCATGTTTTATAACTTAATGGAATATAAGCATTAAGTTATTGCCTTAAAAAATTCTGGATTTCATTATAATCTGATTCTCTTTTAGCATTCATTTTGTTAATTTGAGTCCTTTTTTTTTTTTTTGTTAATTGACCAAAAGTACTGTTGATTTTGTTTGTCTTTCCAAAAAAAACAGCTTTTAGATTTGTTAATTTACTATATTATTTTCTTAAATACCTTTTCACTCATTTCTGTTCCAATAAATGTTTTAAGTATCTTCTTGTCCACTGGATTTTGATGTATTTTGTTTGTGTTTTCACAAATACTTAAGCTGCAACTTTAAAAAATATTTAAGCTATTTATTTATGTTCTTTCTGATTTTTTAAAGCAGATACTTAGAGATATAAATTTTCCTCCATACTGCTTTGAGTGGTATAGCAGACTTTCAATGCACTGTGTTGTCCTTTTTTTTTTTTTTCTTCGCCAGGTCTCCCCTTTGGAAACCTCCTATCCCACCCCTTTCTTCCTGCCTCTATGAGGGTATTCCCCAACCACTTACCCACCCATTCCCATCTTCCCTCCATGGCATTATCTACAGTGGGGCGTCTAACAAAACCTCAGGCCCAAGGGCATCTCCATCCCCTGATGGCCAAAAAGGCCCTCCTTTGCCACATATGTGGTCATAACTATGGGTTCCTCCACGTATATTCTTTAGTTGGTGGTCCAGTCTCTGGAAGCGTCAGGAGATGGGGCTGGTTGACACTGTTGCTCCCTCCAAAGAGCTGCAAACTCCCTCAGCTACTTCAATCCCTTCTCCAACTCCTCCTTCAGGGACCTCACAATCAGTCCAATGGTTGCTGTGAAGTGAATCTTGGGTATTCCGACCTTTTGGGCTAATATCCACAATCAGTGAGTACATACCGTGTTCATTCTTTTGTGACAGACATACCTCACTCAGGATGATATTTTCAAGTTCCATCCATTTCCTATGAATTACATAAGTAATTGTTTTTAATAGCTGAGTAGTATTCCATTGTGTAAATGTACCACATTTTCTGTATCCATTCCTCTGCTGAGGGACATCTGGGTTGTTTACAGCTTCTGACTATTATAAATATGGCTGCTATGAACATAGTGGAGCATATGTTCTTATTTCATGATGGAGCATCTTCTGGGTATATGCCCAGGAGTGGTATAGCTGGATTCTAAGATAGTATTATGTCCATTTTTCTTAGGATCCTCCAAACTGATTTCCAGAGTGATTGTACGAGCTTACAATTCCACCAGGAATGGAGGAGTGCTCTTTTTTCTCCACATCCACGCCAGCATCTGCTGTCATCTGAGTTTTTGACCTTAACCATTCTGACTGTTGTGAAGTGGAATCTCAGGGTTGTTTTGATTTGCATTTCCCTGATGACTAAGGATGTTGAACATTTCTCTAGGTGTTTCTAAGCCCTACGAGTTTCCTCAGTTGAGAATTCCCTGTTTAGCTCTGTTCCCCTTTTTTGATAGGGTTATTTGGTTCTCTGAAGTCTAACTTCTTGAGTTCTTTGTATATATTGGATATTAGCCCTCTATTGGACTTAGGATTGGTAAAGATCTTTTCCCAATCTGTAGGTTGCTGTTTTGTCCTATTTACAATGTCCTTTGCCTCACAGAAGCTTTTCAATTTCATGAGGTCCCATTTGTCAATTCTTCATCTTAGACCATAAGTCATTGGTGTTCTGTTCAGGAACATTTTCCCTGTGCCAATATGTTTGAGACTTTTCCCCACTTACTCTTCTATTAGATTCAGTATATCTGGTTTTATGTGTAGGTTCTTGATCCACTTGGACTTGAGCTTTGTACAGGGAGATAGGAATAGATCAATTTGCATTCTTCTATATGATGGCTGCCAGTTGAAACAACACCATTTGTTGAAAATGCTGTTTTGCTCCATTCGATGGTTTTAGCTTCTTTGTCAAACATCAAGTGACCATAAGTGTGTGGGTTCATTTCTGGAAATTCAGTTCTATTTTATTGATCTACCTGCCTGTCACTGTACCAATACCATGCACTTTTTAATCACTACTGCTCTGGAATACAGCTTGAGGTCAGGGATGGTGATTCCCCTAGAAGTCCTTTTATTATTGATAATAGTTTTTGCTATCCTGGGTTTTTTCTTACTCCAAATGAATTTAAGAATTGTTCTATCTAAATCTATGGAGAATTGAGTTGAAATTTTGCTGGGGATTGCATTGAATCTGTAGATTGCTTTCGGCAGGATGGCCATTATATCTATATTAATCCTGCCAATCCATGAGCATGGGAGACCTTTCCATCTTTTGAAGTCTTCTTCAATTTCTTTCTTGAGAGACTTGAAGTTCTTGTCATACAGATCTTTCACTTGTTTGGTCAGAGTCATACCAAGATACTCTATATTGTTTGTGACAATTGTGAAGGATGTCCTTTCCCTAACTTCTTACTCAGCCTGTTTATCCTTCGAGTATAGAAAGGCTACTGATTTGCTTGAGTTAATTTTATGTCCCACCATTTTGCTGAAGTTGTTTATCAGCTGTAGCAGTTCTCTGGTTGAGTTTTTCAGGTCACTTAAGTATACCATCATATCATCTACAAATAGTGATATTTTGATTTCTTCTTTTCCAATATGTATCCCTTTGACCTCCTTTTGTTATCTAATTGCTCTAGCTAGAACGTCAAGTACTATACTGAATAGATGGGGAAAAAGAGGGCAGCCTTGTCTAGTCCATGATTTTAGTGGGATTTCTTCAAGTTTCTCTCCATTTAGTTTGATGTTAGCCACTGGTTTGCAGTATATTGCTTTTACTATGTTTAGGTTTGGCCTTGAATTCCTAATCTTTCCAAGACTTTTATCAAGAAGGGATGTTGAATTTTGTCAAATGAATTTTCAGTATTCAATGAAATGACCATGTGGTTTTTTGCTTTGAGTTTGTTTATATAGTGGATTATATTGATGGATTTCTGGGTATTGAACCATCCCTGCATTCCTGGGATGAAGCCTACTTGATCATGTTGAAAGATCATTTTGATGTGTTCTTGGATTCAGTTTGTGAGAATTTTATTGAACATTTTTGCATCAATATTCATAAGGGCAATTGGTCTGAAGTTTTCTTTCTTTGTTGTGTCTTTGTGAGGTTTTGGTATCAGTGTAACTGAAGCCTCGTAGAATAAATTGGGTAATGTTCCTTCTGTTCCTATTTTGGGGAATAGACTGAAGAGTATTGGTATTAGGACTTCTGTGAGGATCTGATAGAATTCTGCACTGAATCCAACTGGTCCTGTGTCTTTTTTGGTTGGGAGACTTTTAATGAATGCTTCTATTTCTTTAGGGGTTATGGGACTGTTTAGATGGTTTATGTAATCCTGACGTAACTTTGTGTTTGGTATCTGTTTAGAAACTTGTCCATTACATCCAGATTTTCCAATTTGGTTGAGTATAGGTTTTTGTAGTAGGATCTGATGATGTTTTTGAATTTTCTAAGAATCTGTTTTTATGTCTGCTTTTCCATTTCTAATTTTGTTACTTTGCATACTGTCTCTGTGCCCTCTGGTTAGTCTGGCTAAAAGTATATCTACCTTGTTGATTTTCTTAAAGAAACAGCTCCTGGTTTTGTTGATTCTTTGAATAGTTCTTTTTATTTCTACTTGGTTGATTTCAGTCTTTAATTTGATTAATTCCTGCCTTCTACTCCTTTTGGGTGTATTAGCTTCTTTTTGTTCTAGAACTTTCAGGTGTGTTGTTAAGCTGCTAGTATATGCTTTCTCCAGTTTCTTTTTGGAGGCACTCAGAGCTATGAGTTTTCCTCTTAAGACTTCTTTTATTTTGTCCCATAGGTTTGGGTATGTTGTACTTTAATTTTCATTAAATTCTAGGAAGTCTTTAATTTCTTTCTTTATTTCTTCCTTGACCAAGTTATCATTGAGTAGAGTGTTGTTCAGCTTCCATGTGTATGTGGGCTTTCTGTTGTTGTTGCCATTGAAGGCTAGCTTTAGTCCATAGTGATCTGATAGGAGGCAGGGAATTATTTCAATCTTTTTCTGTCTCTTGCAGTTTGTTTTGTGACCAATTATATGATCAATTTTGGAGAAGGTACCATGAGGCGCTGAGAAGAAGGTATATTCTTTTGATTTCGGATGAAATATTTTATAAAAATCTCTTAAATCCATTTGGTTCATAACATCAGTTAGTTTCACTGAGTCTCTGTTTAGTTTGTGTTTCCACGATCTGTCCATTGTTGATAGTGGTGTGTTGAAGTCTCCCACTATTATTGTGTGATCTGCAATGTGTGCTTTGAGCTTTAGTAAAGTTTCTTTTATTAATGTGGGTGCCCTTGCATTCGCGGCATAGATGTTCAGAATTGAGAGTTCTTCTTGGTAGATTTTTCCTTTGATGAATATGAAGTGTCCTTCCTTATCTTTTTTGATGACTTTCGGGTCAGAGTCGATTTTATCCAATATTAGTATAGCTACTCCAGCCTGTTTCTTGGGACCATATGCCTGGAAAATTGTTTTCCAGCCCTTTACTCTGAAGTAGTGTTTGTCTTTAACATGGAGGTGTGTTTCCTGGATGCAGCAAAATGCTGGGTCTGTTTGTGGATTCACTCTGTCAGTTATGTCTTTTTATTGGGGAATTGAGTCCATTGATGTTAAGAGATATTAAAGAACAGTGATTGCTGCTTCCTGTTATTTTCTATGTTATTTTTATGTTTGTGTGACTCTCTTCTTTTGAGTTTGTTGAAATATTACTTTCTTGCTTTTTCTAGAGTGTAGTTTCCCTCCTTGAGTTAGTGTTTTCCATGTATTATCCTTTGTAGGGCTGGGTTTGTGGAAACATGTTGTGTAAATTTGTTTTTGTCATAGAATATTTTGGTTTCATCATCTATGATAATTGAGAGTTTTGCTGGGTATAGCATCCTGAGCTAGTATGTGTGTTCTCTTAGGGACTGTATGAGATCTGCCCAGGATCTTCTAGCTTTCATAGTCTCTGGTGAGAAGTCTGGTATAATTCTGGTACATCTGCCTTTATATGTTACTTGCCCCTTTCCCCTTACTGCTTTTAATACTCTTTCCTTGTTTTGTGTATTTGGTGTTTTGACTATAATGTGATGGGAGGAATTTCTTTTCTGGTCCAGTCTATTTTGCATTCTGTAGGCTTCCTTTATATTTATGTTCATCTCTTTCTTTAGGTTAGGGAAGTTTTCTTCTATAATTTTGTTGAAGATATTTACTGGTCCTTTAAGTTGGGAGTCTTCACTCTCTTCTATACCTATTATCCTCAGGTTCTGTCTTCCTATTGCATCCTGGATATCTTGGATGTTTTGGGTTAGGAGCTTTTTAGATTTTGTGTTTTCTTTGACTGTTGTGTCCATGTTTTCTATGCTATCTTCAGTACCTGAGAGTCTCTCTTCCATCTCATGTATTCTGTTGGTGATGCTTGTATCTATGACTCCTGATCTTTTTCCTAGGTTTTCTAACACCAGGGTTGTCTCCCTTTGTGATTTCTTTATTGTTTTTATTTCTATTTTTAGTTCCTGGATGGTTTTGTTCATTTCCCTCATCTGTTTGATTGTGTTTTCCTGTAATTCTGCCCATTTGATTGCGTTTTCCTGGAATTCTTTAAGGGATTTTTGTGTTTCCTCTTTATGGGCTTCTAGTTGTTTCCTTGTATTCTCTTGTATTTCTTTAAGGGAGTTATTTGTTGCCTTTTTAATGTCTTCTATCATAATCCTGAGATGTGATTTTAAATCTGAGTCTTGCTTTTCTGGTGTGTTGGGGTATCCAGGGCTTGCTATGATGGGAGAGCTGGGTTCTGATGATGCCAAGTAGCCTTGGTTTCCATTCCTTATTTTCTTGCCCTTGCCTTTTGCCACCTGGTTATCTCTGGTGTTAGCTGGTCTTACTCTTTCTGACTGTGGCTTGACCTTCCTGAAAGCCTTGGTGCCAATACTCCTTGAAGACCAGCTCTCTCTGAGAGGAATTTGGGTTTGGAGAGCTGTGGTACAGGGTCAGCTCTGGGGTACAGACAGAAACCAGAAGGATCTAGTCCCCAGGTGTCCCTTGGTTCCTGTGTCATGATGACTCTGCAAGGATCCCTCTTGATCCAGTGAATTTGAACAGATGTGGTGGTCTTGCCTGTTCTTGAAGGTGTGTGGGCACTCCTGGGATACTAGCTCTGTCCTGGCACTATTTGAGTATGGAGCCCTGGTGGCCATAGATTTTTATTTTTTATTTCTTCTTTTCCAATGGATCATTCAGAAATGTATTATTTAGTCTTTGTTAATTTGTGTAATAACTACAGATGTGTTTGCTGTTGATTTTAAGCTTTATGGCATTGTAGTCTGGAAGTATACATGTAGTTATTTCAATTTTTCTGAATTTTTTAGGATTTGGTTATTGCATCTAGATGTGGTCTATTTAAGAGATGCTTTCATAGGCTGCTGAAAAGAATGTGTATTCTTTGGTTATTAGAAAGAATAGACAGTAGATATCAATTAGGTCCATTTGATATATAATGCCATCAATCCTGATGTTTCTCTGTTTATTGTTTTCTCCAGATGACCTGTCTATTGGAGAAAGTGGGGTAAGTAAATCATCTACAATTACTAAGGTGGAGTTAAACTTTGTCAATAGTTTCTGCCTTACAGTGGGTCAGTGATTATAACTGCACGTTTTTTTCTGTAGTTTCTTTGCTCTGCTTATCCCTCCTTAGTCCATGGCAATGACTTCTACTATTCTGTTAAAGGCATATGTGGTGGACATAAATTCTTTATGCCTGTCTGTATCTTAGGAAAGTTTTTCCTTATCCTTCAACATAGTTTTACTGAGTACCACAGGTTCACTCAGAAGCTGTGGTTCTTTAGGCTCCTGGAGAGTCCACTGAGAAACTGGCTGTTATTCTGATAAGTTTTCCTTCATAGATGACCTCTGTAAATTTTACCTTGAAACTTTCAAGATTCTCTTTTTTTCTGTATAGTTAATGTTTTAAGTATAGCATGTGACAGAGTTATTTTTTCTGGAGTTCTCTGGTGTTCTGTGTGCTTATTGTGCCTAAATGCATGTTTTTCTTCAATAATTATATTCAAGACTTGGTCTACACAACTGTCTTGAAATTCTCTTACCTCATTTATGCCTAAAATTAAAAGATTTGATTTTTTCATGAAATTCCACAGTTCCTGAATGCTCATGGTTTTTTGTTTTTTGGGTTTTTTTTTTGGGGGGGGGGTTTTCATATCCTTTGTGAGATCTAATGATATTATGTTATCTTCAAGTCTGATAATTCTTGTTTCACCTCGTCCATTCTACTGGTAAGGCTTTCGGCTGAGTCTTCTAATTGAGTTATTGCATTTTTCAATTCCATCTTCACTTTAGCTTGGGTTCTCTTCAATGTTTCTATCACTTTATTGAAATCAGTTTTCAAATACAATATTATGTTTGCCTTTTTATTCTGCCACAGAATTATGTTTTCATGGATATCTCTAAAGTATTTATTTTTATTCTTAAGTTCATTAAGATGTCTCATTGTATTTTCTTTACACTCCTTGAGTACTTTTCTGAAATTTTTATTATTCTTTTAAGTTTTGTGTCTCAAGGTCCATAAAGTTAATTCTAATTACAGAACATTCCCACCCAACAGGTGAATTTGGCAGGTGGGAGGGATATACTCCCTTGGCTCTTCGTATTGTTTATGTTTTTATGATGAGGCCTGGGTGTGTCAACTTTTTTCTTTGGTTATGTGTCTGATATGAGCCTTAAGGCTTTCTCAAAGTCAGACAGCACACAGGTTATGAAAATGAAACATGCCCTAAGGGTTTGGGATATTATGGTCAGGCAAATTCCTAGAGATTCAACATGTTGTTTATATGACTCTTATTTGAGTCAATTAATGGTGGCCACCTGAACTACAAGGTCATATGAAAGTGTATTCTTAGGGATTTTTACTGTCTCAGTTATTATTGTTGGTTTTTTTTTTTGTAATAGGACCTAGGCACCTGGAGCTAGGTCGTTGGTGTTGTTTCTTAATATAAATATCTAATCTCACCACTGTTGAGTGGGTGTTTTGGCCTTTGTTGTTACCACAAATTGTCAGTTTAAGAGTATGTGGGGTTCAATCTTGGGACCACTCTATACTGATCTACACATGAGGTTTCAGAAGTAGTCTCAGCTCAGCTAGTGATAGGTGCAACTTCTGAGTCCAGGAATAAACCTTATGTAGGCTTATAATATTCACACTAAAGATCTGAAGGGGCTCTACAATTCTGCAGCTGGTCCTTGGGTGGCAGGGGCTGGGGTCATAGTGAAAGTGGAATGTGATGCTTGGGAGCAAGGAAAAGGATACCAGATAGTCCTGCGGTGGAGGTGGGAGGCATGGAGGCTGGACTGGGTAATATTTATCTGTGTTCAGGACTGTAGGATGCTACATGGCTGTAGGGTGTTTTAGAAGGTGGGATGATTATTATCTCTAGAAATCCTTCCTGGAGTTATTGTCACAGGATACCATATGGTCTCCTGGATGACTTGTAGATGGAATAGCTTGTAGGCAAAAAGACATGGCCTTGGAGTTCCTACATATGGTCCAGGTCAGAAAATACCATGTTTCCCTGGAGCCACAGAGTGGGTGGGGTTTCTGGTAAACAGGTGGGTGGACTGGCTCTGATCCCCGAACTCCATGTGGCCAAGGACTGGAATGCTGGCTGGGGCAACTGATAGACAGACAGGTAGTAAGACTGGCTTTGGTGGGTCCCTACTTGGTATTCTAGGTTGCTGGACTTCATTTTGATCAGGACTGGAGTGGTGGGTAGGGCAGCTGATAGGCAGGTACCATCACTTGAATGAAGAGGGAACCTACAAAATGTGAAAAATCCTTACCAGTTACATATCTCACAGAGGGCTAGTATCTATAAATTACAAATAACTCAAAAACTAAACAAACAAACAATCCAGTTTTTTAAAAACATGTCATAGAACCAAATAATTCTTAAAGGATGAAACACAAATGGCTACAAACCATGTCTTTAAATGTTCACCATCCTTAAACATAAGGAAAACATGAATTGAGACTACTTTGGGATTTTAGCTTATCCAAATCAAAATGAGTAAGATGATTTTTTTGTTGTTGTTGGTGGTGGTATTATTATTACTACTACTACTACTACTACTACTACTACTACTACTACTACTACTACTATTTTTATTGCACACTGCTGAAGAAAGAAGGGAGAAAACTTATAGACTGCTGGTGAGAGGGCTAACAGGTACAGTGAATGTGAATGTCAACGTGGCAGTTGCTCTGAAAGCTGAAAATATATCTACCACAAGGACCAGCTATAGAATTTTTAGGTATATAGCTGAAGGAGTTTGTATCTTGAGATGATTGCTCATCTAAGTCACATCTGCTCTGTTCTCAACAACTATGAAATGTAAATAGTTTAGATGCCCATCAATTCATGAACCTATAAAAATGCAGTAGATTTACACAATGAACTAATAATAGCTGTTAAGACAAATGAAATTATGAACTATGCAGTGAAAAGAACAGGAATAGAAGCAATTATCCAGAGTGAGATAGTTCAAACTCAGAGAGACAAATACCACATGTTTTCTCTCATTTGTGTTTGTTAGCTTTGAGCTTTCCACATGTGACTTTCATTTGAAATAACCACAGGTGTTAGATAGGTAGTAAGAAGCCATGGCGAGGAAGTCTCTCAAAGAATGGGAAATAGAATGTAGTTTTATAAAGGGGGAAGGATTAAAATGGAAGAGGAAGGATTGAATGAAATGGAAAAACTGGAAGGCTGAATAGAGGTGGTAAGTTAGGGTAGAGGGACACAGATAATGCTAAAGGCCTTTTGAAAAGCCATATGGAAGCCTACTAATGTAGAAGCTTCTTAAAATACATTTGTATACATACAGGAAAAGAGGTTAAATCAGGCTACCCTAAAAGTGGGTGACAAAGCCCCTACTTGATGTCATATGATGATGGTAAGTCACTATTGCTGAAAACATAACATTCATAAATCATAGAACACACAAAAACATCCAATGGTTGCTGACCTGAAAGCTTCATCTCTACTAGCCAGTTCTTCATAAAGCTAGAAGGTTTTATGAATGTCAAGTAGAAAAGTAATCATTGGCAATATCCACTTTAGAATGCTATTGACTACAACAATGACTGTCCTGACCAGATATATCTACTAATACAAGGAGGACATGAATATTATGGGAGTATATCAGTATCAGTCAGGGTTCTCTGGAGTAATAGAATGTATAAAATGAATCTCTCTATATAGAAAAGAAATTTCTTCAAATGATTTATAAGCTGTGGCCTAGCCAATCCAATAAAGCTAGTTATAAATAGAAAGTCCGAGAATCCAGTAGTTTCTCAGTCCATAAGGGTGAATGTCTCAGTTGGTCTTTAGTATACATTGGAATCCTGAAGAAGTAGGCTCTCATGCCAATTAAGGAACTTGCTAACCAGGCAAGAGCATGCAGGCAAAGAGCAAAAGTTTCCTTTTACCATGTCCTCACAATGGCTACTGCCAAAAGGCATGGGCCAGATTAGATATGGATTAAAGGTGCACCTTCCTACCTTAAAGATCTGAATTAGAAGTAGATCTTCCCACCTCAAATTACTCAGAGACCTCTCACAGGTATGCCCTCCATTTTGGGCCTCTGAGTTTAGGGCCTATGTCTGGCACAGTTATCAGAGTCAAGACCTATGCTTAGATAGATCATAGGTCCTAGGGGAGAACCTATAACTATTATTCCAGTAAATGGGAGTAGTAGTTAAACAACTCTTAGTAACTTACTGCTACATCCACAGATTAGTGCATCTCTCATCCCTCACCAGAGAAGTTTCTCTCGCAGTAGTTGGTAATTAACAAAGAGATCCATAATGATCAACATATAGCTAATAAGAGAGGCTGTGGAGCTCTCAGCTCTAAATGTGACATCCATATCATACCCCTACTCCAAAGACTCAGGAATCATGGTAGAAGAAAGGGCAGAAAACTTACAAGTCAGAGGTGGTAGATGACTACAAAGAAAGGTTGTTTTCCAGACATAACAGGGCTTGTGCATATATAAATTCACAGAGATTTTGATAGCATATACTAGACCAGCACAAACTCAAGATGTAAAAAATAAAAATAAAAATCCTACTGTGGGGCAAAGGAGAATGGGAGTGGAGTCAATGTGTCATTACTAAATGATAAGCTATTGGCAAATGAAAACTTCTGAGAAAGGAAGAAGTAGGTTTTTGAAGTAGTTGTTGTTATGTTCTCTTTTCTTTTCTTTCATTCTTTCCTTCCTTCCTTCCTTCCTTCTTTCTTATTTTAGAGGTGTGGCCCCTGATAGGCTGACCATGTTCCAGGGCAAGCCTCACACTCAAAAAATATTTGGGCAACACAAATTGGAGATGATGAGATAAAAAATGAAAGTGACAGGTGGGGATGGATCTAAAAAAAGTTGGAGGAGGCATGTGAATATGATCAAAATACATTGTGCAAACTCCTTAAAGAATTAACAAAACATTTTAAAACAACTGCTATTATAGAAACACCTGCTCACCCATGTTTATTGTTGCTTTATTCACAAGAGTTAATACTTGAAAATAGCTTTAATGTCTATTACTTGAAAAGAGCTTAGATGTCTATCGACTGATGAACAGACAGTAAAAATGTAGAATTTAAATAGTAAAGAAAAATGAAATTGTAAAATATTAAAATAAATGAAGATGCTGGCAAATGTTATACTGAATGTTGTACTCCAGAATCAGAACAACAAATGCCATGTGTTCTCTGTCATATATAGACCTGACCATCAAATCTTTTAGTTTGTATGATAAACTTGGAGCACATATAAAAGCCAGGAAACTGTTCCATGGGGACAGAAAAACATCTTAGGAAATGGGGCATAGTAAAAACACAGGAGACATAAAGGGGAACTGGGGTGTAGTAGAGAGAAAGTGTCAAGGGGAGAGAGATACGGCAATAGGGGAGAAGAGATTGATAGAGGAAAGCTAACACTAAAAATATTTTTTAAAGCCATATTGAACCATTTTATAATTGACGAAAGAGAGAGGGAGGAATGGAGAGGATAAAGAAATGGAAAGACAGAGGGAGAAAGGGAAGGAGGTACTGATGGATAGATGAATAGACAGACAAACAGACAGAAGTTACCTTCTTTGGGAGATAATGTTCCTTCAGGAAAACATAGATTGCCAAACAAAAAGCTAAGTACCAGATATGAGACACCTAACCTTGCATAGTTAGTTGTTCAGGAGTGTCCATGAGACCCTCCAAACAAATGCAAGCTATTTATTGCACTATTCTTAATTGACTATAAAATTTTATAGGACTAGATTACCACATACCTAAACTTACTACTTGCCTTTCTCCTTTTCCTGCCCCTCAACCACCCAAGTGAGTCCACCTCAGGTTCCTTGCATCAGCTGTTCCTTCTTATTTCTTAGCAGTCTCCCTGGCTAATTTCCCTCTGTGTCTAGTCATTTGTTACTCTGGTAGTCAGGATTCCTTGACATACCTTGCTCCACAAACTTTGGTATGTTCCATCTCTACCTCCCCCACTTGCTTTTGTTTTTATTGTTGTTTCCTTCTATATGCTTCTTCTCCTGTACTGGATAATTTATCTGGTCCACTTTTTCCACTAGAAAATAAGGTCTGTGAAAGCAGGGAATTTTGTGTTGGGGCAAGTACTGTCAAATATAAGTCTTCCTATTCAACAAATGTAATGATGAATCCAAGGATCCTTTTCATTATTCTCTTTTCTTTTTTTTACTAACAGATAAATGGGAAGGAAATGTCTTCTCTGATATCCAAGAACCTCCAACTCAGGTATGCCAAATAAGCTGTTGTTTAACATCTGTTCTTATCATCTTCCTAAATTAACTTTGTAGGTACTGTAAGATTTCTTTTCTATTTTTCTATTCTATTCTATATCGTATTTGGACATTTTACATTTTACATTGTTACATTTTAGATGTGTCATATGCTGGAAGCAAAATTATGACTTACAATCTGGTTAATACATAAAGAGATAATAACTGTACAAGGGTTTTGGTATATTTTGTTGAATTAACATTTTTGTGAATATTGTGGAATTTATGTCATTGCATATTCTGGCCTATATTTAGAGTCCCAAGCTAACAAAAAAATAAAAAATAAAACTTGTTATTAATGAATCCTGGAAAATATCTTACACAGCCACACCAAGATTCCAAAGCCAGGTAATGAGACTCCTCTTCCTGGGAAACAAAGTGTGAGAAACAGACCAGAAGTTTTTGAGAATATTTCTCTTTTCCTTCCCAAGAGGCCAGTAACTGGAGTTTGGACACATGCTGAGTAGTGCAGTTACTGTTTTAAGTAAAAAGCTTCTTTGATCTGGTTTGAAGACATAAACATTAAGGCCTTTGACCAATTTGAATATGGTATATGCCCTTTAATTCTGTAACTAATCAAATTGAGACATAATTCTATTTTGTAGCCCAACTGCAGAGCATGAGCTAAGGCAAGTTTTTGTCATAGTAAAAAAAAAAAAATTGCTTTTACTAAGCAATATTTCACACCAACATCTTTTCATTCCTGAGAGTCTTATAATACATTCCTTTTTAATCAGCATAAGTACTAATTATTTCATTTTCTCACCAGTTGCCATAAATTTCAACAATAATGTGAAAGCTATTTAAAAGAGCAAAGACAAAATCAAAGACTGAAGGAAAGGAGACAGAATTTACTTTCTACCTTTTTAGTTACAAAAGAAAAAGCAAAAAGACCAGTAAACTTACTTTCTGGGGTCTTTGGCCTATGAGTTTCTAAAGCCCAAGGTCCAAAGGGGTGACAACCTTGATCTCAACTTTCCCAGAGTATAAAACATTTTTCTGAACCTTTACACAGAGAAAGACACTCAAAATCATCCCCATGAGGGGTTGCAAAGACAGGAGGTTGCTTCTCTGTTGCAGTCCATTTGTACTGAAATGGTGAAGGAGGAGTCTTTTGCTTAGCAGACTTCCTAGGGAAAATAGAGTTGACCTACTTTTCAAGGAAATGAATTCCAGGAGCCAAGCTTAAGGACACATTCTCCACCCATGTCTCCTTTCAGTGGAGAGAAATGTCTGAAAAATCACTACTATTAAAAGCAATTGTCATCCTGACAAGGAACTGCTAGACCACCATGGATTCTGTTTGTTTCTTTCGTTGTTTGAGTTTTACTATCTTTGGTTTTAGGTATTTTTTTCTTTGTTTGTTTGGTTTTTTGTTTTTGTTTTTGTTCATTTGTTTGTTTGGTTTTGTTGTTGTTGTTGTTGTTGTTGTTGTTGTTGATACAGGGTATCACTATGTAGTTCTGGCTGTCCTGAAATTTACTATGTAGACCAGGCTAGCCTTGAGCTCACAGAGATTTACCTGCCTCTGCCGCTAGAGTACTAGTATTAAAGGCATGCACTATTACATGCAGATTTCCTTGGATTCTTAGTGCATTACATTAACTTGAACCAGTCAAGGGCCCTGCATTTCAATGTCAGATGCAGTTAACACAGGATAATCACTGTCTAACACAGAGATGACAGCTCATTATTCTTATTCTAATAGTATTAATTTCTAGAATATTAATGTCTTCCTAAAATGGTTATTAATACAGAATAACTGCTTGACATAACATTGGGGCTTTTTATGTTTTGTTTAGAAGTGCTAAATAAGCTATTCTGTAAAATAGTCCTTTGTAAAATGTGAACACTAGAAGTCCAGGAAAGAGAAAACCATGTATTGTAAGAAGGAACCAAACTGAAGCCATTTTGAATAAAACATCCAATTTGTTTTTTTTTTCTTTTCTTTAATTAATTTATTTACTTTACATCCAGATTGCCGCTTCCTCTCCCTCCTCACCTCCCAGTTCCACCCTCTGTCATTCCCTCCCCCAATCTTCCCCTCCATTTCTCTTCAGAGAAGGGAGTCCTCTGAATGATATCAACCTGCCTTGGCATATCAAGTTGCATTAAGACTAGGTGTTTCTTCTTCTATTGAGGCTAGACAAGGCAGCCCAAACTTCCATTTTGAATACAGTCAAATATAGTTTAAGTCCAAGATCTCCCTGGGTAACTGACATCCTGGTGGCAAGTTGAGACAAGAATGTTAGGCATGTTAGCCCACTACAGTTGAAGAACCCAACCAATGGGAACAAGATACCACAAAGACATATTCCTAAGAATTTCCCCTATCCCTGAATCCTGATTGGTAGGATAACCTGGCACAGATGTTTGCGGATTTTCAGACTGAAAAACTCTGTAGCATTCTGGCTCCAAGTCACAGTTCAGCTCCCAAGTCTCCTCTGTAGTCCTGATTGATCAGTAGCAGTCTGAGTACAAAAAAAAAAAAAAAAAAAAAAAAGTCATCTGCTTACTGAGATGAATGTTTAAGGAGCCAGTCAGCTCCCAAGTCTGTGTTGTTGTCTCTGACTGATCAGTTCTTGCTACCTAATTCAAATAAAGATCTTGCTTTGCTGAACTCTTGTGACTACTTGGGTTGTTTTGGAATTTTGAACTCTAATAGTATCTCTACTTTTAGCCAGGTCACAATTAAGAAAGTAACATCATAAGTAATGCAAGAAGTAGCCATAAATCAGAAAAGCAAGCCAGATCTCATTTTACCTATAAATCTATTCATTTGGTAGATTTTATGTTGATCTCTCAATTTCAGACACCAGGTTAGAATTAAGAGCCCATCTGGATAATTTTAGTATATGTCTTCATTTTATACTATAACCAAAGCAATGTCATGTGTCATAATTTTTCAAATAGTAAAGACCTCTGTAATAAAAGTCACAGAAAAAACATTTCCCCTTCTCTGTTACCTCAGTACCCACCAACATTTGAGCTCAGCATAAATAATATTCCCATGTAGAGAAAGTGAGCTAACTTGTTTTTATAGAAAGCTTCATAGTGTTTTTGTTAAAACAGAAAGAACAGACTGTGCTTCTGAGGATTCATGTCAATTCACATAAAGGAAAAAGAATGGACCACTCACCTTCTCAGACCAGAAGAGCAGCATGGATGCACCTCTCCTTTGAACAGTAGCTGAAAACCAGTTTTAAGATGCTTGAATGTGTATTTTTGTCATTTTTAAATAATATTTTCATCATTTGAAGTTTTCATACACTTGTGCAATGTATTTTGCCCATATCCACCTACCAGCACCTGTCTCCAACCACACCTAGTTCATCTCCCCTCATCTCCCTCCCTACAAGTCCTCTCTTATTTTCATTACTATCACTAAGAACCTCCAGGCTTTGATCCATGCTGCCCATGTGTGCATGAGTATGAGACAACCAGCCAGCGGCCATATTCCCAAAGGATCACAATGTACTCCCTCCTTCTGCAGTCATCAACTGCCAACTTCCAGGGGTGTTGCATCCTGCCCCCAACCATGCTGGAACTTTGATGGGCTTCATCTTGTGTAGGTCTTGTGCAAGTAAACACAGGTACTATGAGTCAATACATGCAGCAGTCATGTCATCCCAGAAGTCAACATTTCAGAGTTCTGCTTCTTATCTGCCAGCACTTACATGCTTTCTTTTCCTCTTCTGAATGATATTCCTTTGATCCTTGGATGATATAAATGCTCCATCCACAGATGAGCACTCACAGTTACTGACCGTTAGAAATTTGACCACATAAGAATCTCTGTATTAACCACTACCTAGTAGTCAACCAAACATTGGTTTGGTCAAATTTCTCTGACCAAAATTGACAACAAAACTCTGTCTAAAAACATAAAAATATGAAGGAAAATTGACAGCATCATCATATGGCAAAACCATAGAAGGTTCCCTTTCCTCTAGAGCATATTGTCTTCTTAGTTGTGTGCTTTTGACCAGGTTTAAGTAGCAGGTAGAAAATCTTTCTGTTAAAGCACCACTACTATCTTATAAAATTCAAAGGCTTCTTCATAGTAACAGAAACTCTCAATCAAGTGAAGAAGTAGCCCACAGAATAGAAGAAAATACTTTCCATTTACACATCTACACCTAGAATTTTTTAATTTTTTTAAATTTTATTTACTCACTTTACATACTGATTCCTGCCCCCAAGTCTTCCTCTCACACAGTCCTTCTCTCCAAACCTCTCCACCTCTCCTCTGAAAGAGTGGTGACCCACTAGATAACCACTCCCTCTGGCACATATAGTCTCTGCAGGGCTAGGTGCATACTCTCCCACTGAGGCTAGTCAAGGCAGCTCAGTTAGGGGAACATACACCAGACAGACAACAGGTATAGGAAAGGCCCTCACTCTAGACTCTAAAACACATGGGCACAGGGGAAAAGTTCCTGAAGAGAACACCAATGGCTTATGCTCTAAGATCAAGAATGGACAAATGGGACCTCATGAAATTACAAAGCTTCTGTAAGGCAAAGAACACTGTAGGACAAAACAGTAACCTACAGACTAGGAAAAGGTCTTTACCAATCCTCCATCCGATAGAGGGCTGATATTCAATGTATACAAAGAACTCAAGAAGTTAGACTCCAGCGATGCAAATAACCCTATCAAAATATGGAGAACAGAGCTAAACAGAGAATTCTCAACTGAAGAACTGGAATGGCGGAGAAGCACCAAAAGAAATGTTCAACATCCTGAGTCATTAGGGAAATGCAAATCAAAACAACCCTGAGATTCCACCTCACACCAGTCAGAAT
The DNA here is from genome assembly GCA_019843965.1 of Rhynchomys soricoides. Taxonomy (NCBI): domain Eukaryota; kingdom Metazoa; phylum Chordata; class Mammalia; order Rodentia; family Muridae; genus Rhynchomys; species Rhynchomys soricoides. The sequence continues at coordinate 20,492 of JADRCH010013416.1, forward strand.
GGCTAAGATCAAAAAGTCAAGTGACTGCAGATGTTGGTGAGGATGTGGAGAAAGAGGAACACTCCTCCATTGCTGGTGGGAATGCAAGCTGATACAACCTCTCTGGAAATCAGTTTGATGGACCCTCAGAAAAATGAACATAATACTACCTGAAGACCCAGCTATTCCACTCCTGGGCATATACCCAGAAGATGCTCCAACATGTAATATAAACACATGCTCCACTATGTTCATAGCACCTATATTTATAATAGCCAGAAACTAGAAACAACCTAGATGTCCTTCAACAGAGGAATGGCTACTGAAAATGTGGTACATTTACACAATGGAATACTAGTCAGCTATTAAAAATAAGAACTTCATGAAATTCGCAGGCAAATGGATGGAACTTTTCCTCCATGGATTTTCCTAAAATGGATATTTCAGGAAAATATCATCCTGAGTGAGGTAATGCAGTCACAAAAGAATGAACATGGTATGTACTCACTGATAAGTGTTTATTAGCCCCAAAATTCGGAATACCCAAGAGTCACTTCACAGCAACCATAGGGCTGAGTGTGAGGTCCCAGATGGAGGAATTGGAGAAGGGACTGAAGGAGCTGAGGGATTTGGCAGTCCCATGGAGGGTACAACAGTGTCCACTGGCCTGACCCCTCAATGCTCCCAGAGACTGGATCACCAACCAAACAATACACATGGAGGGACCTATGGTGCTGACTCATATGTGGCAGAGGAGGGTCTTGTTAGCTATCTGGGGAGGAGAGGCCCTTGGGCCTATGGGTGTTAGATGCTCCAATATAGAGGAATGCCAAGGAGGGAAGTAGAGAATGGGTTGGTGTGTGGGTGGGGGAATACTCCCATAGAGGCAGGGAGAGGGAGGAGGGAATAGGGAAGTTCCAAAGGGGAGATCTGGAAAGGGGGAAACATTTGAAATGTAAATAAAGTATGAAATGTAAATAAAGTATCAAAAAATAAAAAATTTTTAAATTTTTTTTAAAAAGATCCATGAAGGTTAGGAAGTGTTGTCTAACTGACTCACTGCTGAATCTTCAATGCCTTGAACACATATTTTCCCAAGCTGTCGTTTTTATCATGTTTATAGATTAGTACATCATATACAGCAACAACTACATCTTTCATGTGATCAGGGTTATTCACTCTAATAGTTTAATAAATGATCTGTCATACACAGAAAAACACCTATTTCAATATATTATTTTGGCTTTAAGAAAAAAAAGAATGTAAGGTAATATACCACTTTGAAAATCAGTATGTGAATTTTCTAAAAAGCTAAAAAAACCCAGATCTACCATATGATTCAGCTATAGCAGTACTAAATATATAACCAGAGGCCTTTACATACCATTTTAAGTATCTTATTCTTAAAGGAAGAGTCAGGCTTCTACAGAAAACTTGAAGAACATTTGAATTGTTGAAGGCATCAAGTTCTTCTATGTAACTGAACTCCTCTCCCATTGGTTATTGTTAAGTGAACCATCAGGCCACGCAAACAAGAGGTTTTCATACCTGTGCACCAGCAAGGAGACTGATGTCCATTTTCTTGTTTGGGGTGTTGAGTGGCCATGCTGGATCTAATCACTATTGAGCCAAATCTAGATATCAGTTTCATTCTTCTTGATATTGATTTCCTTTTCTCTAAGATAAAATCATCAAACTGGATGAGCACTAATTATACCTTTAAAACTATTGGACTGATATAGACAATTCTGAAGCACAAATACAAATGATTATGTCCTTCTTTCTTTCCTGAGACAGGTTATGCTGTAGAGTTCAGGCTGGCCTTGACCTTGCCATTCCTCAGTTTCTACCTCATCACACCATAGATCACAGTCATGCAACACCACACATAGTGACTAACTCATTATTAATAACAACATGGAAAAATTAACTGTTGTCTATTAAATCATCTGAGAGGTATTGTAGAAATACTTTTCCAACTGCCTCCTATATGTGTAATGATAAGTAGAGTGTCCTTATGGTCCTTTATGCAAAATGATGAAATGGAAGTATGAAAAGTTTATGAAGGATTAGCTAGAAATTAATTTTGTTTTTAATGAAGCTCGAGTCTGAAGGTATCTTTTAAAATGCTTGAGGGAAGCCAAGGCAGAAACTCGAACAGAGCAGGAACTTGAACCTAGTGGCAGGAGCTGAAGGCAAGGCCATGGAGGAGTATTGCTTATTTTTTAAAATGACGATCTCATGATAGGAAAACCTCATTTGGGTCTCTTAGAATCACCACTTTCATCTGGTCAGTTCAAAGAGAAGCTTTGGGGAAGAGAAAAGAAAGCAGCTCGGGGATAAAAAAAGAAACCCTATGGCAAGAGTATGAAGTGCTAACCAGAATGACCTAGAGCAGATTTGGAGTCTCTGCGAGGTTTTGCCTGCGGTTACTTTGAATCACAGAGGAAATGACCAACCCATGTTTCATTTTTCTCAGCTAAATTGTCATCCTGTCATTTTGTCAACAGAGCAGAGACATGAAAATGAAGCTTCTAGCCCAATAGTGTCTGGCTGAACCCAGGTTAAAGGCTGCATAAAATAATTTCTTAATTAATTAGCTTGTACCCATGAAGTAATTAGGACCTTGCATCCTGCCGGTGAGAAATTTGAGAAGGTTGGTCTAAGCATGGAAAATCTGATTTTACTTGTATGAGTTGAAACACCTGCAGTGAGTGGGCGAAAAAACAGGATTTACCCAGCCAAAAGAGAAGTCTGTGTGCCCTGCTTCCATTGCGTCATTCCTTAGGAGGGCAGCATTACAGAATTTGAAAGCCGCCGTGTTCACAGCATGATGGAATGGAAGGAGTGAATACATGGTGACTTATTTAGGGTTTCTGTTGCAGATAAAACACTATGACCAAAAGCACCTTAGGAGAAAGGGGATTATTTGAATTACACTTGCACACCGTAGTCCATCAATAAAGGAAATCTGGACAGGAACTCAAGCAGGGCAGTAACCTGGAGGCAGGAGCTGATGTAGAGGCCATGTAAATAAAACTAACTAGCACAATTAACCTCTTGTCAATTTGATATAAAAATACATCACTGTTAAACCATAACCTTTCCTTCTAATCTATCCTCAATATTTAATATTAATATCACAAATATAAAACATTCAAATTTTTAAAAAGTACCATCGTTTTTAAAAGTTCAAATGTTTTAAAAATTCAGCCTTTTATTTAAAAGTTTAGTCTCTCTAAACTAAGACATTTCTGATACTCTAATGTCTCTGAAAAATGCTGAAGTCTCTCTATAGTATCCAAGGCCTTTCTAAAATATCAAATATCACATAACTGGTTCCTGCAAAATCAGAAAACAAGTTAAATATTTTCTTACTTCAAGAGAGGAAATCCAGGTCAGAGTCACAATCAAATCAAAGCAAAACTAAATTTCAACAGCATAAAAAGTTTAGTGCTTGATATACGTGACCCAGTCCCAATCTTCTAGACTCCAAAGGAACTTGGCAGTGGCACTTCTCTGCCACTGACATCCACAAAACACAGTTTGTCTTCTAAGCTCCAGTTGGCTTCACTCCACAGCTGTTGATCTCCTTGTCAGTCATCCCATGGAACTGGCATCTTCTAAAGGTTGGGTTCTCCACTGAAACTAGGGTGCCCCTTCACCAATGGCCTCCTGGGCTTTCTTTGAGGACTCTGACACTGCCACATGATGCTAAGTCTCACCTTCTCCCCATGACCCCTTCAATCCTTGAGCTTCTACTTTAAATAAGGCTGCACATTTACAATGACACTCCTGGCCTCTCCTAGTGATAAGCCTCAGCTACTGCTCTGCATGACTTCATCACCAGTACTATCTGGGAAAAGCTTACATATTACCAAATTTAGCTGCCAGCATGTGATGCAGCCTCAGCACCCTCTGAAGAAACATTTTTTAGAAGATTTTACCTCAGTGTTGCTGGTCTCTTCATTTTAAAATTTATTATTATTAATATTAGAAGTAGTAGTAATAATATATTAAGTTTATTTTATAAAATGTATCTATATAGTTTCAACAACAGATATTTTCTTCTAAAATATTTGGGGTGGTTATTCAATGCTTTTTCACTCATGTTTCAGAGGCCCTGTGGTTAGCATAGCCACTATGAAAAATGCTCTAATTCTATTGGGTTAAAAACCAACTCCTAAAGGTTCTTTCCTTTCTTCCCTCCAATACCTACACTTGTTCTCAGTCAACTTCATGGTATTGTTATTAATTACTGTTAAACATACATATATATACACACGTATACAAAAGATACATATATATTCCTAAATACATAAATACAGTATACTTTGTCTAAATAATAGTATTTATATGTATGTTTTCAGGACTGACCCTTGGTATTGGATAACCAATCAAGTGTGATGAGCTTCTCTGGAAAGACTTTTTTCTCCTTTCTTGGAATTTCTCAGTTGTAACTAGTTTTGTTGTGTGTGTGTAGGGTTGAGGACTTGTGGGCTTCTCTGTCCCTGTCCACTTCAGCATGTCCATTGTTGTCTTGTTCAGCTCATGTTTAGGTGGTCATGTTGGTGAGACCTTATGGAGGTAGTATTTGACATTCCTAGGAGACACAATCTCACAAACCTCTGATACACTGGCTCTTACAATCTTTCCTTTCCCTTTTTCTCAATGATCCCTGAGCCTTAGGAGTGATGGGTGTATGAAAGATGTATCAGTTGGGTCTTGGCTCAACACTTCGGCACTTCGATTAATTCTTGTCTTCTGTAATGATCTCCTTCTATTCCAAAAGGAAGTTTCTTTGATGCAGGGTGAAGAATTACATGTTATAAGAACAGACATCTAGAATATAGTTGGGGATTATTCTGGTTTAGAAAAGACTAAGTTGTGGGTTTTACTCCAAGATCTATGGCTTTACTAGCCCAGTGTAGTTGGCTAGGCTTCCAGTACCAGGCTTTATTTCCCTCTTGTTGAACAGGGGTTACGCCCCAATTAGAAAGCTATTGTTATCACAAAGGTATGTGCGCCAATAGGATACCTGTATAGTTATCATACCACATTGGTCATTGCTGTAGCTCATAGGCATCATAGATAGGTAGGGCTATTAGCTGCTTCCATCCTTTGGAAGGTTACATGGAGTCTTCTGGTCCCATGAAAGCTAGTCTACACGGAGGAAGCATTCAGGTTAGTTCTAGCGTAGGAGCTTCTGGGCTCCATGTCTGAAATGAATGGTATCTTCAGCAATAAGCACACACTTTCCACCTCTGGGAGAAAACTCAAAGGCAAATAGTTATAATATGTAAACTGTTGGGAGTTCCTTGGTATGGGACTTTTGTTAGCCAAACTTTGATTCTTGAAGGTAGATTATCAGCCAGTAAGGGAAGTTTTCATTTAAACTATATATGTATGTCTTTCATTATGGTATTATTATTTTATGTTTTATTGTTCTACAACTTGAAATCTACAATGGTGATACTGCAATAAGTTCTTTTATTGTTTAGACTTGTTTTAGCAATTCTGGGTATTTTTTGTTTTCATAGAAAGATGAAGATTTTTTTAAATTTCTGTGAAGAATTGTATTAGAATTTTGATGGGGATTGCATTGAATCTGATGGTTGCTTTTGGTAGAATGGCCATTTTTCCAATATTAATTTCATGTGATTCAGCAGTATGGAAGAGTCTTCTCTAATCTTATAAAAAATTTTATAGAACTCTATGACTTACTTGGCTGCATTATCACAATCTATATTTGAGGTTATTGTTAAAGATACTGTTTCCCCTATTTCTTTCTCAGTATGTTTGTCATTTGTATATAGCAAGGTAATTGAATTTTGTGTGTTAGTTTTGTGTCCTGCTACTTTTTCTGAAAGTGTTTATCAGCTGTAGAAATTTCCTGGTAGAGTCTTTAGGTCTCTTAGTTATAAAAGGATATGCAAATATGCTTTCATTTCTTCCTTTTCTAGTTATTCTCTGTAGGTTTCCCTCAGTTTTCTTATTGCTCTGGTTATACAGTTCAAGTACTATATTGAACAGGTATGGAGAGAATGCATATCCTTGTGTTGTTCCTGGTTTTAGTGGAAATTCTATTAACTTATCTCCATTTAGATTGACATTGGTTATGGGCTGGCAGTAAATTGCCTATATTACATTGAGGTACATCCATTGTATCCCTGATGTCTCCAGAACTTTTATAATGAAGGAATGTTGTATTTTGCCAATGTTCTTTTCTGCATCAGGTCATGTGAATTTTTATTTCAGTCTGTTTATGTGATATGTCTCATTTATTGATTTATGTATGTTGAACTATTCCTGCATCTCTGGGATGAAGCCAACTTGAGCTTCCAAGTGTGTCATTAAGTTGCTAATATGAGATCTCTCCAATTTATTTAAGATGACTTGGTGCTATGAACTTGCCTCTTAGAGATATTTTCATTGTGTCTCATAAGCTTGAGTATTTTATATTTTTATTTTCTTTCAATTACAAAAAGTTTTTAATTTCTTTCTTGATTTGTCTTGACTCAATTTTCATTCAGGAATGAATTGTTTATTTTCCATGAGTTAGTACACTTTTTATTACTTTTGTTGTTGCTACTATCTATCCAGCTTTAATCCAGGGTAGTAAAATAGTTGCAGTGTGTTATTTCAATTGTTTTATATATGTTGACTAGCTTTGCATACTAACACATCAGTTTTGAAGAAAATTCCATGAGCTTATGAGAGAAAAGGATACTCTTTTATGTTCTGGTGAAGTGTTCCATTAATATCTGTTAGGTCCATTTGATTTATGATGTTACTGAACTTCAGAATTTCTGTTTAGTTTTTGTTTGGATGACCTGTCTGTTAGCAAAATAGTGGTGCTGAGGTCACCTACTGTCACTACAGCAAGGTGAATGTGTGATGGCAGCTGCAGTAATGTTACACTTATGCCCTTGAGTGCTCTTGTGTTTGCTGCATAAATGTTTAGAAATGCAGTGTCCTTTGTGAATTTTTCCTTCATGAGTATATCTTATCCTTCCCTATCTCTTATGCTTGGTTTTTATTTAAAATCTGTTTTGTCAGATATTAAAATAACTATACCTGCTCCTTTTTTGGTTCATTTTCTTGCAATGCCTTTTTTTATCATTTTACCCTAAGCTCATGTACATATACACTTGATGACTACATTTTGATGTAGTAAAAAGTTGAATCCTGTTTTCTAATTCAATCTGTTATTCTGTGTCATATAACTGGGGAAATGAGAGCACTAATATTGGGAATTATTAATAAGCATTGTTTATTGGTTCCTGTTATTTTATTTTGGTGGTAAGGGGTTTTTGGTTTTGATTTTGGTGGGGGTTTTTTTGTTTTGTTTTTGATTTGTTTCATTTTGCCTCTTTTAATTTACTGTTTTAGGACTACTTCCTCATGTGTAGTGAACCTTCTCTTCAGACTGAAGTTTTCCTTCTAGTACCTTCTGGAAAGCTGGCATATTGGACAGACACTGCCTAGTTTTTTTTAATATTTATTTATTTTGTTTATATGAGTACACTGCAGCTTTCTTCAGACACACCAGAAGAGAGCATTGAATCCCATTACTGATGGTTGTGAGCCATCATGTTGGTTGCTGGGAATTGAACTCAAGACCTCTGGAAGAGCAGTCATCTCTCCAGCCCACCTAAATTTTTAATCATAGACTGTTTCTTCTTTCACCATTGGTTATAATTGATAGTTTTACTGGGTATTGTAGTCTATGCTGGCATCTGTGATCTCTCGGAGTTCATTTACCCTGGACTTTTTGGCTTTCAAAGTCTCTATTGAATAGTCAGATGTTAATCTAATAGGCATGCATTTGCATGTGACTTTGTATTTTTCCCCAGCAGATTTTAATATTCCTTCTTTGTTTTGTATGTTTACTGTTTTTATTATTACATGTTGTGGGTAATATATTTTATGATTCTATCTACTTGATATTCTGTATGTTTCTTGACTCTTAATAAATATCTTGTTCTTAGATTGGGAAATTTTTCTTCTAAGATTTTGTTAAAATATTTTCTGTGCCTTTCACCTGGGTTTCTTTTTCTTCTTCTATCCCTATTGTCTTAGTTAGGATTTCTATTGCTGTAATGAAACAGCATTACCAAAATCAACTCAAGAAGAACAGGGTATGTTTGGCTTGTACTTCCATCACTGAGGGAAGTCAGAACAGAAAGTCAAGCAAGGCAGGAACCTGGAGGCAGGAGCTGATGCAGAGCCCATTGCAGTGTGCTGCTTATTGGCTTGCTCATCAGGGCTTGCTCAGACCAGTGATAGTTCCACCTACAATGCAACGGGCTCTCTCCTATCAATTCCCAACAACCAGAATTTATGGGGACATTTTTCTCAATTGAATTTACCACCTTTCAAATAACTATAGTTTGTGTCAAGTTGAAATAAAACTATGCAGTGCAGTATTATTTATAGATTTTTTTTCAGTGTCCCACTTTTCCTAGATGTTTTGTTTTTGGATTTTTTTTACATTTAACATTCTCTTTGGCTGAGTTATCTATTTAATCTACTTTCTCTTCAAAATCTGATATTCTCTCTTCCGTGTCTTTTAATATGTTGGTGAGGCTTACCTCTGAAGTTTTTGTTTGACATCCCATTTTTTATTTCTAATTTAATTTCAAATTGGATTTATTTTAATTATTCTATTTCTTTGTTAAGTTCTACTTTCATCTCTTGACTTGTTTCCATTATTTCATTCAACTGTGTATTTTCACAGTTTCTATTAGGCATTAATTCCATATCCTCTTTAAAGTACTTGGGCATATTCATAATTGCTCTTTTGAAGTCCATATCTTGTGTTTGAGCTAAACTGTAGTTTTTCTGGTACCTATTGTAATAGCACTGGTGGCTTCTATAGGAGGTATACTGTCTTGGTTGTTCATGTTTTTGTTTTTGCTCTGGGATATAGGCATATGGAGTTAAGATACTTGGTATGTTTCCTGGTATAGATATCTGGTCTCATCTCTGTTGGGTAGGTATTTTGTTCTTTGGCTGCTGTTGCTGAGTCTGTGGCCTGAGCAAATGTGGTGGCTGTGGGTTCCATGGTAGAAAGCATTTCTGTGCACTGGCAGGTGTTGCAAAAATGTGGAGATGGGCTAGAAGGAAAGGCTGAAGGAAAGAACTAAAGAAAGCCTGGCTTTATACCAGGAAGTGGCGTCCCAGAATTGAGCAAGCCAGAGGCTCCAGACATCAGGTTGCAGCAGGACTAGGAGTAAGTCTGGAGAGACAAGAATACCGGACAAAAAGGATAATAAAATCACCTGCCAGAATCCAAGCTACTGTGGCTTCGGGAACACCCTGGTACACAGTGGTTCAATAAGTAGGTATGCATCACAAAGAAATAGAGCTGAGATAGAAGGAAGGTTGAAAGAGGCATCAGTAGAGAATTAGAGAAGCCTGGTTCTGAACCAAGAGGTGGGCTCTTTAGGGGATGAAGGTGGGTTTGGAAGAGGGGCTCCCATATGTGTATATAATTACTTTCTTTAAAACTGAAAGAGGCATTTTTCAAATTGCCTACATTTATCACATTACTTCAAATAAAGTTCCTCCGACACTTCAAAGTGCCCCAAATCAAAAACCTAACGCCATTCATATAACCATATTTTAATTTAAAAATCAAATACGCTGACAATGGATTAAAATGGTGTGTTACTGCTACCTACTGTATTAACTACTTTGTATGGTTTTTTTTTTTTTTTTTGATACTAGGAGTAAACCCAAGGTCTTGTACATGCAAGGTACGAATTCTACCACTGGGCTACATTGTCAGTTCCATTTTGTATTACTGTATACGTACAAAACCTATCAAGAACTGAGCTAAAGATACGGCTCACTGATTAAGAATATTGGCTGCTGTTCCAGAGGACTCAGGTTAAATTCCTAGCACACACATGATTGATTGCTCACAATCATCTGTAACTTTAGTACCACAGGACCTAACATCCTCTTTGAGTACCACAGACACTGAAGACATGTGGTGAATGTAGTAAACTAATATACAAGCATGCAAAAATCCATACAAATAAAATTAAAATTAAAAATTAAGGAAACAAAAAATAATGATGCTCATGTTATTTCCCTGTGCAATATAAAGTCATTTTGGACTGCTGATGCACTCCACATAAATAAGGAATTCAATTATTTAATACTCTTCGGTGTTTACTTTAGCTTAACATTTATAGAAAATGAAAGAACCCTAGTAAATTGAGAGACTAAGCCGAGGCTTTCCAAAGCATACATCCGTTCCAGGATTGGCCACCTTTCACATTTTCCCAGCTAAAAATGAGAGAATAGACTCCAGTATATGTGGTGGAGACAAATTCTTAAGCTTCTTTTCCAACTTCATCAAGATTTTTAGCTTTTTAGTTCATACCAGTAGTTTGAATTATGGGGTAGCAGACATGCTGTCAAAAGACTGGATAATTATCTGTCATATTCCATGTCTGAAGGCAGCCTTCCACCTTTGCAACTTGATGGATAATCTGTGCTTGCATTCCAAAATTCATTATATTTGGATTTTATGTGGGAGTGTACGATCCCTTGAGGGAGAAACCTCAAGCAACCTCTTTTCCTTGCCACCTCTCTCCTAACCCACATCTTGCATATACACCACAGTCCACATTTAATATACGTAAAAAGAGACATGCAGAGAAACACACACTGTGTGCAGCATTGTATAGACATACTCCAAGTTGCCCAAAAACTGACCTAAGCTCTAAGTATCTGCTCATTAATTTTTTCCACCATAATTCTCATTTCATATCACCTTCCAACCTAATAAATGGACATATTATTACAACCTAAAAACAAAACCTACAAATGCTAATGGACTTTTTCCCTGATTCCCAGTGTACTTTGCAAAAGTCTGTCTCACTCAGGACTAGAAAAATCCTGTTGAGAACACTCCCTGAGGACCTAGGTTCAGTTTCCCATACCGAAAGTGGTGGCTCAAAAATCACCTGTAATTACAGTTCCAAGAGAGCATTAGTCCTTTTCTGTCCTATGTATACATCAGATATACATGTGGTACACAGACATTATGAAGGAAAAATACGTAGACACATAAAATAAATAAAAGTACTTTTTAAAAGTTTAGCTCATTCCATAGTATACCTAATGGCAGTAGCTTTAGATTTGAATGTTATGTATGCCTCTCTCTCTCTCTCTCTCTCTCTCTCTCTCTCTCTCTCTCTCGTGTGTGTGTGTGTGTGTGTGTGTGTGTGTGTGTACATATGGAAGCCAGTAGTTGAACTACCTTCCTTGATGCTCTCCATCCACGAGGACATCCCCTATTACCCCACACCCACCCCAACAGACCTCCCCATTCCTTGGGGCCCCAAGTCTTCAAGGGTTAGGTGCATCTTCTCTCACTGAGTCAAGACCTTGAAGTCTTCTGCTGTATATGTGTTGGGGACCTCATATCAGCTGGTGTATGCTTCCTGGCTGGTGGCTCAGTGTCTGAGCAATCTTGGGGTTCCATGTTAGTTGAGACTGCTGGTCTTCCTATAGGGTCACCCTCTTCCTCAGCTTATTCTAGATTTTCCCTAATTCAACCACAGGGGTCACCAGCTTCTGCTCATTGGTTGGGTGTAAATATTTGCATCTGACTCTTTCAGCTGCTTGCTGGGCCTTTCAGAGGGCAGTCATGCTAGGCTGTTTGTGAGCACACCATAGTATCAGTAATAGTGTCAGGTCTTGGGGTCTCCCCTAAGCTGGATCTCAATTTGGGCCTGTCACTGGACCTCCTTTTCCTTGGGTTCTTCTCTATTTTTGTTCCTGCAGTTCTTTCATACAGGAACAATTTTGGGTCAGAGCTTTTAACTGTGGGATAGCAGCCCCATGCCTCCACTTGATGCCCTGTTATTTTTCCTGGGGTAGACTCTACAAGTTCCCTCTCCCCAATATAGGGCATTTCATCTAAGGTCCCTCCCTTTGAGTCATGAGGGTCTCTCACCTCCCAGGTCTCTGGTACATTCTAGAGGGTCACCCCACCTCCTACCTCCCAAGGTTGGCTGTTACCATTCTTTCTGCTGGCCCTCAGGGCTTCAGTCCTGTTCCACACACCCCCAATACCTGATCATGTTCCCTTCCCCTCCCTATCCCCTTTCCCACCTAGGTACCTCCCCCCCCCATAATTGTTTTCTTCTACCTCCCAAGTGGAATTGAGCATCCTAACTTGGGCCCTTCCACTTGTTAACCCTTCTTGGGATCTATGGATTGTATACTGGGTATTCTGTACTTTTTGGGCTAATATCCACTTATTAGTGAGTATATACTATACATGTCATTTTGGGTCTGAGTAACCTTACTCAGGATGATCCTTCTATTTGCCTACAAATTTCATGAAGTCATTGTTTTTAATAGCTGAGTAGTATTCCATTATATAAATGAACCATATTTTCTGTATCCATTCTTCTATAGTGGGATATCTGGGCTGTTTCCAGCTTCTGGCTATCACAAATAAGTCCTCTCTGAACATAGTGGAACAGGTGCCCCTGTAGTATGGTGGGGCATCTTTTGGATATATGCCCAAAGGGGTATAGTTGGGTCTTCAGGTAGATCTATTTCCAATTTTCTGAGGAATCTCCAGATTTTCAGAGTAGTTGCAACAATTTGCAATCCTACCAGCAACAGAGGAGTGTTCCTTTTTCTCCACATCCTTGCCAACATGTGTGGTCACCTGAGTTTTTGATCTTAGTCATTGTGATTAGTGTAAGGTGGAATCTCAGGGTCATTTTGATTTGCATTTCCCTGCTGACTAAAAACTTTGAACATTTCTTTAAGTGTTTCTCAGCCATTTGAGATTCCTCTGTTGTGAATTCCTTGTTTGGTTCTGTCCTCCATTTTTTGATTGGGTTGTTTGGTTTCTTGGTAGTTAGCATCTTGAGTTCTTTATATAATTTGGGTATTAGCCATCTATCAGATGTGGGGTTAGTGAAGATATTTTCCCAATCTGTAGGCTGCTGATTTGTCCTACTGACCATTTCCTTTGCCTTACAGAAGCTTTTCAATTTCATGAGATCCCATTTATCAGTTCTTGATTTTAGAGCCTGAGCCATTGGATTTATGTTTAGGGAATTTTCCCCTGTGCCCATGAATTCAAGGCTTTTTCCCACTTTCTCTTCTATTAGATTCAGAGTATCTGATTTTATGTTGAGATTCTTGAACCACTTTGACTTGAGCTTTGTGCAAGATGACAAATATGGATCTATTTTCATTTTTCTACATGCACGCTGCCAGTTAGATCAGCATCATTTATTGAAGATGCTTTCCTTTTCCATTGTATATTTCTGGCTTCTTTGTGAAAGATCAAGTGTCTGTATCTGTGTGGTTTTATTTGTGGGTCGTCAATTCTATTCCATTGATCAATGGGTTTGTCTTTGTACCAATACCATGCAGTTTTTATCACAATCGCTTTGTAGTATAGCTTAAGACCCCACAGTCTTAAGTCTTCCCAGGAGGCCTCCCAGGAAAGCCACTGCTACCAGGGCAACAGGTCACCAGCGTGCATGCCCCTCTGAATACCCCACAATCTGAAGGCCCCACATGAAGTCTGTTACAGCCAGGGCCACAGGCCTACCAGGAGATCTGAAGCAACCCAGGGACACAAAGTAGCAGGCTCCAGACAGAGATATCCAGACCAGCAAACACCAGGGATAACCAGATGGTGAGAGGCAAATGCAAGACCATAAGCAACAGGAGCCAATAATATACTTTGGCATCATCAGAACCCAGTTCTCCCACCACAGCAAACACTGGATACACAAACACACTTGAAAATCAGGAAGTTGATTTAAAATCCTATCTTATAAAGAGAATAAAGTCATTCATTCTTAAATTCTACCATGCCACAGTATTTATTAAAAACAATCATGTCTTTACATAGAATAAATAATTTGTTATCTTAACAGAGTTTCTGAACAATCATACTGAGTGGACTCTGAGAAGACATAATCTCGGCAGTATAAAGAAGTGGATGGTCAACATGAAAAGTACTGACATGGAGTACAGCATAGTGGTATCTATGCTTGGAAGCCGACTGTGAAGAACTGACAAAAGCAGGCACAGTGTATGTATATGTAAAAGCAGAACTCGAAAGGGAATTCCATGTGGTCTAAGTTTAAACATCTATTACATATACATGAGTAGAGGTCAGATCATATAGACAGTGCATGCCAGGCAAAGAGCAGAGCTCTGGCCTTGGGTTAATTGTTCTCAATATGTTGTTCTCAGATCACCACCAGCAGCATCTAGGAGCCTGTAAATCAAAATCTAACTCCTCAACCACGTCTGACCAAATCAGACACAGTAAGGCAGTCCTCAGGAATCAGTAGTTCAGCAACTTTTTCAGGAACTTCTGCTTCAATACTTTTGAGGACTGTGGAATGCTCAACTCTGGTAGGCAATGCAGCCACTTAGGAGGTTTTGTTTTTGTTTTTGTTGTTTTCTTTTATTGGATATTTTCTTTATTTTCATTTCAAATATTATCCAAGTCTCCCCTTCAAAAACCCCCTATGCAACCCCCCTCCCACTGCAGCTATGAGGGTGCTCACCCACCCACCCACTCCTGCCTTCCAGCCCTGGCATTCCCCTACACTGGGCCATCAAACACCCTCAGACACAAGGGCCACTCCTCCCACTGATGTCCAACAAGGCCATCCTCTACCATATATATGGCCAGAGCCATGGGTCCCTCCATGTGTACTCTTTGGTTGGTGGTCCAGTCCCTG
>JADRCH010013434.1:0-73052 GCA_019843965.1 Rhynchomys soricoides
AAGTAGAATTTGTGTGATCTAGGGATTGTGATAGAGTAGCATTGATGGACTAGGGTTGATGATGGACTAGGGACACTGATGAACTAGGCATGCAGTGAACGAGAAATTATGGTGAACTAGGATTGGTGTGAGCTAGAGATGGTGATGGATCAAGGATGCTGATGGACTAGGGATGCTGATGAATGGGAGATGATGACAAACTAAGGATGCTGATGGACTAGGGATGCTGATGAATGGGAGATGATGACAAACTAAGGATGCTAATAGACCAGGGATGCTGATGAATTAAGCCTGGGGGTGTAGCAGTAAATGCTATAACCTACAATGCTGTGATGTAAGGAAACTGATGATCTCCTGTTGAATTCACAGAACAACAACACAACCAAGAGTGATCTTGTTCTCCTTACAATCCTTAGATGAAGAAATCTTAAGCAAGAAAGTATAAATTGTACAGGAATTTTATTCAAGAGATAGATGGTTTTGCACGAGAACTGAACAGTAGACAGCTTATAAGGCACTTTCTTAGTGCTGGCAGGGATCTAGGTTCAAGTCCAAGTGAAGAAAAAAAGAAAATAATAGAATAGAAGACAGGAGAAGGCAGCAAATCACATTACACAGGTAAATTGTCATGTGCTGTTTTAACATCTCAGATGGTGACTCTGGTAGCCATCCTCAACCCTTCAAAACACCAAAGTATGTTCAAGTGAGTTCCAAGACTCCTTTCGGAGGGCAGGCTGCCTCTCTGCCTGGGCTCTGTAATAGGGAGAATAAACATCATAAAGTCCAGTGGTGAAAACCATATCCTTGAGAACAGCAAGAAGGTCAACCATTCCCAACAGAGGTTATTACTGTTTGTTCCATGATATAGAAGGTGCCAGTTATGGGAACAGGAAGCTGAAGTATCAGCTGTGGGAAAATAGTCCACCAAGAAGACATAAGAACAAGCAAACACACCTGTTTACTCAGGATGGTCTCAATTTAGAGCTATTTAATCAGCTTCCCTGGGATTCTGCTGGATGTTTTTAAGGCCCCAGTTTGATGTTGCTGCCTTCTGTTTGCCTGTCAGTTAAGATACTCCCATCTTCACTGATGGATGCTCTGAGCACCAATTTGATGATGCTTTGCTATGTATTTGGTGTTTCTGTCTGTCTGCTACATGCTATTTATTATTTTATTTCTTCCTTGTTATATACTCAAACTCTCCAGACTGTACAGAACAAAGGGAAGAGAAGAAACACGTGGTTTTAAAATAAGATGAGAACCGTGGAAAAATTGTGTTCTTATGAGCTCTCCTTGCTGCTCAGCCCTGGGAGATTTACTGGGTGCAAGAGACACATTTCTGCTCATTATTGAATAGCAACTTCGGTTTCTTCTTCACAAGGAGTTTGAGGTCTGAGACCTCGTAGGTGGTGATTAGTGGTGAGCGATCAGAAACTCTAACAGCATAGAAAGGGTTAAGGCTGGGTTTTTCAGCTTGCTCTAGTAGTAAGCAGGACTATAATTGGCAGCATTTTCCTAATGCCTCTAAATTGTAGATCAGTGTCCTTTGTTCCCTGCTTTGACAAACTAACATGCCAAGAAGAGAAGAAAATCTGTGCTTGATCCATGACAATTTTACAAAACTCAAATCCAACTACTAAGAAACAAAAGCTTCCCATCACAAATATCTGCTATTTTCAGACATTGAAGGCAAAACATGATTTTAAAAAGCACAGAAATACTGGTGTATTGAATACCACACATGAATACTTTTCAACCATGAGGTAATTTTACAGAAACATGTCAGGTCAGACAACAATTAAGTGTGTGTGTGTGTTTATGTTTAATTAGAGTGGAGAAATAGACACACATATGACACATTCTGACTATTTTCTGTGTTTTAGTTCAGTTTACATTCCAAAATTTTTGCCTCATATCCTCAGCCAGGCTTGGTGCTTGCCACATGCTCTGATGAGCATTATCTATGCATGTACTACTGTGGCCCACTTTCCTGGGAAATAGAAACATTTCCCTCCCCCCCGCCCCCCCAGACACAGTGCAGCCACACCAAAGGATGTATCCATGTCTAGCTCGGCAGCTCAATGGGCTTACTGAGGTCATGTTCAAGAAAATGAAAGCTTACCCACAGGAATTAAAATATCCACCCCCTCTAAGGGAATGGCTGGGGAGGGCAAAATGTCCAATGATGAACAAGACCTCCCTTGACTGAGGAAGCGGATCCCCCTTGGCTGAAGAAGCCTCTGATAATAAAAATGAGGCCTCTGGAGATTCAGACAGGGAAAAGAATGAGGTCAGAAATCAGCAATATCACAGTCTTGAGTTCAAACATACAAAAGAATTGAAAACAGCAGTGACACTGTATGGTCTGGAAGCCCTATTCATGCTGTCAATAATTGAAACCCTGAGTGACCGATGGCTTACACCCAATGACTGGTATGTTTTGGCATGTGCCACCCCTGTCAGAAGGCAATTATGTTCTTTGGAAGACTGACTTTGTTGAAAATTATAGAGAAGTGGTGATCCACAATTCTGAAAGCAAAACCTCTAAAATGTGGACTAAAGATAAGCTTTTTGGCCAGAGCCCCTATGACACCAATGAAAAACTGGCTAAATTTCCTACCGGCCTCTTATCCCAAATACAGAATGCAGGCCTTAAGACTTGAAAATGACTCCCTCCCAAGGTGTTGGTGGCTACCTCGTTGGTCAAGATTCAGCAGGGTTCTGACAAGCCTTATAGTAATTTCATCAGCTGCCTCACTGATGTGACAAGATGAAAACAAGAGTGAGTTCATTAAACACCTTCCTTTTGAAAATACAAACCCTGCTTGTCAGGCCACCATAAGGTCTCACCGTAGTGTCAAAGACATTTCTGACTATATCAGACTTTGTGCGGGCATGGGCTCTGCCCATTCCATTCTACAGGGAGATAGGAATGGATCAATTCACAATCTTCTACATGTAGAGTGCCAGTTGAACCAGAATCATTTGTTGAAGATGCTGTCTTTTTTCCACTGGATGGTTTTAGCTCCTTTGTCAAAGATCAAGTGACCATAAGTGTGTGAGTTCATTTCTGGGTCTTCAATTCTATTCCATTGATCTACCTGCCTGTCACTGTACCAATACCATGCAGTTTTTGTCACTACTGCTCTGTAGTACAGCTTGAGGTCAGGGAGGCTTATTCCCCCAGAAGTCCTTTTATTCTTGACAATAGTTTTTGTTATCCTGGGTTTTTTATTATTCCATATGAATTTGAGAATTGCTCTTTCTAAGTCTATGAAGAATTGAGTTGGGATTTTGATGGGAATTGCATTGAATCTGTAGATTGCTTTTGGCAGGATGGTCATTTTAACTGTATTAATCCTGCCAATCCATGAGCATGGGAGATCTTTCTATCTTCTGAGGTCTTCTTTGATTTCTTTCTTCAGAGACTTGAAATTCTTGTCATACAGATCTTTCACTTGTTTGGTTAGAGTCACACCAAGATATTTTATATTATTTGTGACTATTGTGAAGAGTGTCATTTCCCTAATTTCTTTCTCAGCCTGTTTATCCTTCCAGTATAGGAAGGCTACTGATTTGCTTGAGTTAATTTTTTATCCTGCCACTTTGCTGAAAGTGTTTATCAACTGTAGCAGATCTATGGTGGAGTTTTTCAGGTCACTTAAGTATACCATCATATCATCTGCAAATAGTGATATTTTGATTTCTTCCTTTCCAACTTGTATGCCTTTGACCTCCTTTTGTTGTCTAATTGCTCTCGCTAGAACTCCAAGTACTATATTGAATAGATAGGGAAAGAGAGGGCAGCCTTGCCTAGTCCCTGATTTTAGTGGGATTGCTTTGAGTTTCTCTCCATTTAGTTTGATGTTGGCCACTGGTTTACTGTATATTGCTCTTTTACTATGTTTAGGCATTGGACTCCCCATCAGAGCCGCCCTTAAAAATTTCACTCAAGCCCCTCTTTGATATTCTCAAGGGAGACTCTGATCCCTGCTCCTGTCATTCCTTAACTCCTGCAGCTGCTACAACTCTGTGAGATGTTTAGATAGCTATTCAGAAGCAAGGAGTTACCTTTATTTCTTATGAGAAGCCCCTTCTATTGGTTGTTTGCGGTACATCTCATACACTCACCAGAGTGTTTTGCCAGCATGGCCCCCCTTTTGTGGATCCACCTTTCTGCCTCTCCCACTAAAGTTCTTGCCCCTTATACCATTTTAACTGCTAAGCTTATTTCCTTGGGGAGAGAGCAGAGCTGACAATATTTTGGCAAAGATCCTGATAAAATAATTTTACCCTATTCCAAAGATCAGTTACATTGGCTTATATAGACTACAGATGAATGACCTATAGTTTGTTCATCCTTTTCAGGAATAATTGATAATCATTAACCTGCTGATAGATTACTTCAATTTGCCAAAATTCATCCCTTTATTTTTCCAAAAGTTACTTCTCCTCAGAGGCATGCCTAGTGTTTACTGATGGCTCCTCTAATGAGATTGCAGCCTATATTATTAATGGACGAACCACCACTATTCAGTCTCCCTTTAAATTGGCACAGCTTGTGGAACTTTTTGCAGTGGTTAAATTGTCCAGGCCCTGATAAATTGCCCCATTAATTTGTATACTGATAATGCTTATGTTGCCCAGTCTGTTCTGCTTCTTGAAACAGTTCCCTATATTAGGCCCTCTACCAATGCTGTTCCTCTTTTTACTCAACTTCAAAAATTAGTTACCTCCAGATGTTATCCTTTCTATCTTGGACATCTCCATGCTCATTCCAACCTTCCTGGTCCTTTTCTATGGGAAATGCTTTTGCAGATGCCACCACATGTTTGGTTTTCCCTGTTTTAATAGATCTTAATGAACAGGTCTGGGCAAGCCACACTCTACACCACTTAAATACTCAGACACTTCTACAGCTCTTCAAAATTACCTGAGAACAAGCACATCAGATTGTTCAACAATGCCCAGCCTGTGTTACACTTCTGCCTATTCATCATCTGGGAGTTAATCCCAGGGATTTTATCCCAAAAGATATATGGTAGATGGATGTTACCCATATCCCTGAATTCAGCAATCTTAAATATCTTCAAGTGACAATAGATACCTTTAATGGATTCATTTCTGCCAGTTTACACACTGGGGAAGCCTCAAAAAGTGTAATAGTTCATGTTTTAAATTGCCTCTCAATTATGGGCAAACCTAAGGTTGTTAATACATATAACGGTCCTGGCAACACTGGAAAATTTTTTCAAGAGTTTTGTCGCCAATTACAGATCAAACATGTTACTGGCATTCCTTACAATCCTCAAGGACAGAGCACTGTCAAATGTGCCCATCAATCTATTAAAAAGCCCTTCATAAGTTAAAAAAGGGAGAGTTATATCCCACAAAAGGGTCCCCAAGAAATATCCTTCATCATGCCTTGTTCGTCCTTAATTTCCTCACTTTAGATGCCCAAGGCAGATCTTCCACTAATTACCTCTGGCATCCAGAAACAAATAAAAATTATGCCACAGCTATGTGGAAGGATCCTCTCACTTCTAAATTGAATTTCCCATACCCAGTTCTTATCTGGGGCTGAAGATCAGTGTTTCTGTTTGACACCAAAGAGGGTGTGGCCAGATGGCTACCAGAAAGACTGGTAAAACAAATAGATGCCCCCATAAAGAGGAGTCCACCCAGAGATATGCCAGACAATAGTTAAATCTAAGGGAAAAATTTCTCCTGAGATCCCTTTCCTTCGCCTTTTCCTTGCAGGTTGCAAGAATGAATTGCTTGCCATCAAGAATTTTAATCCTGACGTTCTTGATGCCCATCATCGAAACTAGAAATAACTCTCATCAACCCCTTAATTTAACCTGGCTAGTGATTAATAGGGAGAATGATGTTGTATGGAGCACATCAAAGGTCACACACCCTAACTCCTGGTGGCCTAGTCTTTATCCTGACCTTTGTAAACTGGCCATAGGTGCCCCCACCAATTGGGAATTGGAGGGACACACAGATTTCCAAAATGCTCCTTCATCGCCTTCCCCTCTTAAAAGACATGGTCTTGACCCTTGGGGCAGCTGTGGCACAACAGATACAAGGAGCATGCTGAGAACACTTACCTTTTATATTTGCCCTGGCTTCCACTGAGACAGTGCCTTAAACACAAAGTGCAGAGACAAAGCAGATTTTTACTGTAAAAATTGGGGCTGTGAAACCACGGGTGATACCTACTGGGATCCTTCTTCCTCTTGGGATTTAATTAAAGTCATTACTAACTATACACATCATAAAACAGGGGCTAAGTATTCCACATGTGCTCAAATTGGTGCCACCCACTTTATATTCCATTTCCAGAACCAGGAAAAAGAGTACAGTTTGGACTGGTGGTGCCTCCTGGGGTCTGAGACTTTATAAAGAACGCTTTGACGATGCTGTAATTTTTACTATATAATTATCAATACAGCCACCTGAGGCTGACAGACCAGCAATGCCAGTTGGGCTAAACCCTGTCCTGAATCCTTTACCTCCACTGAAAAGACCTCCTATTCTCTCCTCTACCACTCCTGTTTCATCCCTTGCAGCTTCCACTATTCCCTTATTCTGAGATGATGTTTATGAACCTGATACCTGTCATTTTATCCTTGATGTTGTTAATCAAACCTTTTCTGTGTTAAATTATTCCCGTCCCAAGCTTACCAAATCTTGCTGGCTGTGTTATCATTCTAGCCCTCCTTTTTATGAAGGGATTGCAATAAGTGCACATATCTCTGAGACTCAAGACTTCCTTTTATGTAGACAGAACCAACAAAAAGATGCTAAGCTAACACTGAGCACGGTCTCTGGCCAAGGATTGTGCATCGGCAATAGGATTCCTTCTACTCATGTTCATCTTTGTAATAAAAAAATCCCTTATTCCAGTTCCTCTTCTAATTACCTTCTCCCTTCCCATGATACCTGTGGGCCTGTAATGATGGCCTTAACCCCTGCATTTATATTCCTAACTTAGTGAATAATGTTACTGCCTTTTGTGTGCTTGTTCAGTTGATCCCCTGTTTAACCTATTATACTACAGATGATTTTGCTCAAGCATGGGAGTCCATTATGGATCATGCCCTGCTTAGGACCAAGTGGGAGGCTATAACAGCTGTTGCTTTAACCGTCCTCCTTGGCCAGGATGGGCATAACCTCTAGTTCTATACAACAGACATTACTCTGATCTTTGATGAATCATCAATAAGGATATAGAAAGGCTAGAAATTGGCATCACCAATTTGGAAAAATCCCTCACCTTACTGTCTGAAGTGGTTCTACAAAACCGTAGAGGACTAGATTTGATCTTCCTTCAACAAGGAGGACTCTGTGCAGCCCACAAAGAAGAATGCTGTTTTTATGCCGACTCTACTGGGGCTATCAGGGACAGTTAGAGAAGGGCTAGAACTACGGAAGAAGCAGAGATAGCAAGAAGAGGATTGGTTTCAGAATTGATTTTCTGCCTCTCCTTGGTTTACCACTCTCCTTCCCTCTATTTTGGTATCCCTGGTTGATGTCTTTCTTCTCCTAGCCTTTGGCCCCTGGACCTTTAATAGGCTTACAGGTTTTATTAAACAACAGATTGACTCCCTGGCACCCAAACCTCTACAAGTTCATTATCATAAACTTGATTTGGCTGATAGGGGCCTGGCTGAGCCCTACAATGATGTGTCTCCTTTGGGAGCTGCATACAACTCAGATTTATGCTTGCCTGCCTTGGTGTGGGCACCTGCAAAGGGTGTGAGACTAAGTACCACAGGGAGAGGACCCAAATGTCCATTTCTGAGTCCCCCATGAAGCAAGTCTGATTGCATAGAGGTTGGTGGCTGCCCTTCCTTTGATCATACTCTGTGGGATACTTACAGAAAATTGACAAAGGCTAACCTCTCCTCCCCAAAAGACACCAATTACATATAAAGTGCTTGGAGGAGTAGGTCAAAACTTTCCCCCTCTAGTTAATGCCCATTCATCTTCATAATACGGTCATCCCAAGCTACTCACTGGCCTCATAACAATTGTTAAAAGGGAGAAGATGCCGGGAGCCAAACCCATGAAATTACCCACTGTTCTGGGAAGCTTAGTCAGTTAAAGTGCAAGGTTAAGAAAGAATGTTTGTGGTCTTGGGTCCCAGGAACTGAAAGAATGACTGGTATTTCCAGGAATCCAGTTACAATAGTAGGTTAGCCTTGGGCCTCGTGTAACCTTCTAGCTTGCTTGCCTTTATAAGCTACTGCCCTGAAATAAAATTTGAGAGCTTGATAAGAATACACAACTTGCTTTCCTTTGTTGTGTCTCTTGTCTCCCATTCTTTCAGCCCCTCCTCAGGTTCCCTCTGAACCCATACAGGCCAGGGGCACAGAATGAGTCACTGAGTGACAAATTTTGCCAGAAGTCAAGCACAGAGACATCATGAAACTGCTTGTCTCCAATATAGGACGTTTTGGGGATGTTTATGGAACAGAGGAGTAGCAGGTCTAGGGCACAAAAGATCCAGACTCCAACCTAGAGAGAGAGAGATTGAGGGGGTGGGTTAGAAAAGGGCTTAGGGATATTTATGGAATGAAAAAGCAGAGGGTTATGGGTCGGGTAGGTACTCAATATGAAAGAAGTCATGCATCATCTGATTTCGACAGACACTTGTTTAGGAGACAGCATGAGTGTGATTTGAAGATTGGCTTATCATCCCATTAATAGTCATTCATGTGACAGTTGTCACAGGGCAAGTGAAGGGCTTGAGATTTCAGCCAGTGCGTGTGAAGGTGTAAACAAAAACAGTCTCTGAGTATCTTACAAACAGCTCAGGCAAACCTTGCCATCAAAGACTACACACCAGTGACGTTACCTCCTGCAGGGGAAGTGGGGAACAGTGGACAGAGAGCAGTCATGTGGTCTTCCATGTTGGTTAGTGATGGTTAAATCTGCAAGGCTCAGCCAGTGATTCTCTCAGTCTCAGCACATGAACTTTTCCCTTAGTAGAAAGTTGCCTTTTCATGTATGTAATAGCAATCCAAAGTACAAGAGACAAGAGGACACACAGAACTTGATACAGGAGCCCAGTAGAATTAGAAAAACACAGACTGTTTCTGTCAAAGTGGCCCCACAGGGCATTTTGTCTGAGCATAACATTGTAAAAGGCAGTGATTGACTTAGCCCTGGTATTAGGAAACTTACCAGAGCTTAATAGTAGACAAGTTCATGATAAGGTAATTTTTCTTTAAATACATTAAATTATACATGTGAACATTCTCTATGAACTAAAGCCCTAAGCATAAGTAGCTTTTCTTTTAAATTCTACCAATATTTCAGAAGAATTAATACTAACTTTTCATAAAGTCCTTATATCTTTTCTTTCTGTTTTTGTAACTCGCTGTGTTTAATTGCATTTGACTACAAAAAAACATGGGTGAATGAGGGGCTGTTTGCTTGGGAAAAGACAACTTGCCAGAATTAACACTACCAAGAAAAGTGACTCTCTCCCACACTGTTAAAGAACATTATGTACATGTATGAAATAGTAAAAGAATAAATAAATTACATTTTAAGAAATCTCCAAAATTGTCAGAGGCCAGGACACTTCTCAATTCATGGAGTGAAGGTGGTGTTGTTTTGAGATCACAGCCAAGGGGAGTTTGTAGAAAACTATAGAACAAAATTCCTATCACTATAGATAAAAAAATATCCCACCATTTACTTAAGGAAAGGAGCATTCAGATGGAACTTATCTGAGTGATTAAAATCATGTAGAAGCTAGAGAGATGACTCAGCAACTAAAAGAGCTTTCTTGTTTCCTAGAGAACTTGAGTTCAGTACACTCAACTCAGATTTGGAAGACTCACAACTCTGTAATTCAACCTTCAGGGAGACGTGATGTCCTCTCCTGGCCTCCATGAGCACTGCATTTACAAGGAAGGCACAGGCTCTCATGCACGCACACATGTACTGGTGCGTGTGTGTACATGCGCGTGCGCGCACAAGTGTGCGCGCACACACACACACCATTAAAAATGTTAATCATCTGAAAATCAATAAATGCATCACACTGTATCAACAAAATAAAATAATCAAAGGCCACTTGATCATCTCCTAAAACATAGAAAAGAATAAAATTAAATTCCATTTCATAATATCTTGATGGGAGAGAATTCATATATCCTGAAAATACCATCGACAAACATCCTGAACAGCTCTGTCAGAGGTAGTGATGAGGAGCATAGTGGCCCCTCCAAGATCTATGAAAGACACAGATGTCTGTGCTTCTGCATTGGGTTTCCAGCACCACAGTGGAGAGTTCTGCTGAGGCCGTTTGGATGGAAAGCTCACAGGAATGTATCCAGATTAAAGGGATGAAGCAAAGCTCTGCAATTGCAGATGGCAGCAGCTTCTACTTAGAAAATGCCAAGAGCTGGCTTTAAAGCCGTTTTTGAACTAGCAAAAGACTCTAAGATGTTCAGCCAGTGTGTGGGAGAACAGTGCACAACAGTGCATTGTGCTTCTATAGGAAGGATAAATAATGGGGAACACTAAATTAAGCAAACCATTCCATGTGGTGTGGCAACAAAAGAATGAGAGACTTGAGGGAAATCAGCACAGGAAGCACAGACTTTGTCTTGAAAAGTTACTTGAATGATATGAAAAGGATGTAACTTTGTAGTTCAGGCAAATGGTAAAGAAAATGAAACAAGAGACACAAAGATAGGAGAGAAAGATAGCTAGAGTGGCGAGTGAGCACAGATAGCAGAAACTTGTACAAAGGGAATTTTAAGGAATTGTACAACAAAAAATGATTTCAAATGTCAGCAAGTTCAGCAGAGCTTTGAGATACAAGGGCATGAGTAAAAATTGCATTTATAGATAAAACAATGAACAAACTGAGAAAAATAAAAATGAATTAAAGTTCAATAGTACTGAGGAGGGGGGATGGAAAGATAGCTCAGTGACTAAGAACATTGGCTGTTCTTGTGGGAGTCTCAGGTTCAAGTCCCAGCTCCTACATGGTGGTTCAGTACTGTTTGTAACTCTAGTTCTGGGAGATTTGATGGTCTCTTCTGACATCCATGGGCACTGATGTTTGCTACATAAACATGCACACAGGTAAAAACACCCATTCAAAAAAATAAAAATTTTAAGTATTTTAAAATTAAAAACAATCGTGACTCCAGGCAATGGTGGTACACTCCTTTAATCCCAGCACTCAGGAGGCAGAGGCAGGTTGATCTCTGAGTTTGAGGCCAGCCTGGTCTACAGAGTGAGTTTCAGGGCAGCCAGGGCTACACAGAGAAATGCTGTTTCAAAAAAAAAAATGAAATGATGATGATATAAAAATAAACAAGAAAAATACAAACTTATACCCCTCAAACTATCAATGTTGTTGAAAGAAAGCAGTTAGATAGCACGGAAAGAAACTCCATGTCCTTAGGATGAAAGATGCCATTGTGTAACCATGATGGCAGTCTTGAGGTTGGTATAAAAATTTAACTTGACCCTTATCAAAACCACAGTTGAATAATTTATGGAAATAAACTGGGTAATTTTAAAATCTAAATTAAGAACACAAAGTTGCAAGACTTTTTCAATAGTTTTTAAATCATAGAACGAACTTATAACTTAATTATTTTCATTTTATATTACTTTTTTAATTCTTGAGAATTTCTTGTGGGGTAGACAACAAGCTATGATATTCACTCCACATTTCTTTCCTCCAAGTCTTTCTACAGCCCGCTGATACATCCTTCTCCTCTTATGAAGTTTTCCTCTTTTTAACAATCTACTAAGTCCAGTGAGCCCCAGGTGTACATGGCTGAGGGGTCGCTCGTTGGTGCATGGGGAAAAATAAATCCTTCCTCCCCCAGCACCTACCAACTGCCAATTGCTCCTCAGTAAGAGGGTGGGTCCAACTGAGCTCCCCCATATCTCTCTGGGAATGGCGACTGGCTGGATTTGTGCATGAGTACTCTAGACACGATGATATCTAGAATTTACCATTGTGCAGTTCCCTCTCGACCGTTTGTTTTTACTCTCTCCTGCCTCCTCTTCCTCAATATCCCTTGAGCCTCGGTGAGGGGTTGGAGGTGATGTTCACACACACACACACACACACACACACACACACACACACACGATTTTATGAGTCTATACAACGTCTTTTACCCACAAATGAGAGAAAACAGCTATGTCTGTCTTTCCGAGTCAGACTAAATTCACTCTGTATGATTATCTCCTCATGCACCCAATTTCCTGAAAATGACAAAGCTTCAGAGATCATGGCTGAAAATTTTCTATCATGTTATGCATCATGTTTTCTTCGCTCATTCATCTGTTGACTGACACCTAGGTTGGTTCTGTACCTTAGCTGTTGTGACAACCGCTGCAGTAAACATTGATGTGCAAGCATTCTAATATGTCTGTTGCCTGCGTCCTTCATCCTGCACAGAATCCCCCATTGGGGCAGTGGGTGAGAGGGTGAAGAACCAAGGACTCAGAATTTGGGAGCAGGTAAAAATGCAGACGCAAGCTCTGGAGCACCTCCACCCAAGTCCCATTGGTCCAAAGCAAGTATCCTCCAAGTGGCAGTTCCTGATTGGCTGTCATTGTCTGCATCACCAACCTCTAGGCTCTCAGGAGGGCTACAGTTTGGCCCTCATACAGAAGTTACTTCTGTGGCTGCGTGGCCACACAAGCTGTTTATGTGGAAGTGGCCACTGCCTTGTCAGTGAGGCCTGCTGTTTCTCCTACATACATTGACTCATAATCTATCACTTGTAGATCCAGGAGTGCTATAGCCCAGCCATAGGGTAATTCTATTTTTTGTTTTTAATGTAACATGTATATTGATTTCCATAGTGGCATAGTATAATGGCTCCCCTCTTGCTTCATCCTAGCTGGCATTTATTATTTGTTTTCTGGGAGTCACTCATTCTGACTTGGGTGAGATGGAATCTCAGTGGAGTTTACATTTCTCTGAAGATTAGGGGCTTTGGGTTGTTTGGTCTTTTTCTTTTAAAAAATAAGCATGTATTTATTTATTTAGTTCTTTGCATAATCCAGATGACAGTCTTTTGTCACACAAGCATTTAACAAATATTGTTCTTCCCATTCCATGGACCATCTCCTCACTCTACTGATTGTGTAAATGAGCATGATTTTGGCATGAGGCTAAACACAAATCAGCTGAGTAGAAACTGAAATTGAGAGATCACACCCTCACGCTTAAGGTTAACTGACTTTTTGAAAGTTCTGAAGACCACTTAATAGGAAAACATGTAGGTTTTCCAACAAATGCCCCTGGGTAACAAATCACATGCAAAATAATGAAGTTGGACTCCTGCCACACACCACACATGCAAACGAACTCAGGCTGAGTCCAGCAACTATGAATAAAAAGGAACGGAAAGGATGGAACATTCGGAAGAAAATGAGATGTGAACTTTTTTGATCATGAACAAGCCAACGGGTTCTCTGACATAATAGAAAAGTTGGGCTCATCACCACAGGTGGGCATCAATGGGAGGGATTGGGCTTTGCTTAAGTGCTCATTTCAGCAGCCAATTCCAGCTTCCTGTGCCTTGTCAGGAGACTTTGGGGTCCAGAGGAGTAGTGTGTGCATTTTAATCATTGGTTGCTAGGAGAGAATTCTGGTCACAGGGACCAGAGTCCACCAGGGAATCTGATACTGTTGTCTTTCCACTGTGTGACCAAAGGATTTCTACCTGGTGTTTGGCTGATGTGTGTGTGTGTGTGTGTGTTTGTGTGTGTGTGTGTTTGTGTGTGTGTATGTGTGTATGTGTACATGTGCATGTGTATACACATATGTGTATATATGCCTACATGTATGTACATATGAGTATGTGTATACATGTGTGTATGCAGCATGTATGGTCTGTGCACATGTGTGTTGCATGTGTGTTCATGTATGTTTACATTTACGTGCGCACATGCACACACACACTTTAATGCCAAAGGGCAAGGTTCTGTTGCTACTAATAGCAACAGAAGCCTCTTGCCAAACAGTGACAGGTGCATAACCTAGTGAACACATTAACAGCCATTGAACTGTACCTCTAAAACAGTGAATTTTATTTTATGCAAATTCTATTTCAATAAAGCTGTTACAAAGAGATGTTATTGAGATGGTTAAATGGAAGAGATAATTAGACCAAAATAGGATTAATAAGATAATTAGCTACCCACAGTGTACATAAAAATTGAAGCTCCGTGTGCTCAACTTTCGACATTTAGTAAATGTTAGCCTAGCGCTTAAGATCATCTCACCTCTCCAATTCAGTATCCACACCCCCAATTTTTTTTTTTACTAATAAACTGGACTTTCATTTATAATGTAAAACTTCTTGTTCTGTTTTTTTAATCAATGCTCAATATCTTCTTGTAACGACTTGCGACTTTTAGTTTAGTTCCACAAATTTATTGTAGAGATGAGATAAGAAATGCAGCTCAAAGGAGAGCTTCTTACTCTGTTCCCCCTCCATTGCACAGCTGAACAGCTTGCATGCTTGTGTGTCATGGTGAAATAGGTCCCCTATTGGTGAATGTAGACCGTGAGATGGGCACACTGGAGAAAGAGATTACAACAGGTAGGGTGAGCACAGGGGTTATTTACAAAGCCTAACTCACTACTACAAAGAGCACAAAGAGAGTATGGTCACTTTATTAATGAATTTTGACCTCACCATTGCCTGCAACTCTAGTTCCACAGGGTATTTAACCTTCTTCTGCCCTCCCCAGGGAGGGCAGAATAATAAATTTCATTATTTTAATGAAATGTTTTGCAAACCAAAGCTGGGGGGAAAAAAGAATTCTATGTGCTCATCACTGTTCAATAATGCTGAACTGACTAAGCCAAGATTACTGTTTTAAAAAATAAGAATCTTTGCATGAATACAAGAACTAATTACAATCAGGTTGCGAAAGAGCAAGAAGAACCCAATTAGAATGCTCATCTTTTATTAATAACATACAGTTTTCATAAGAAGGTTATTTTTACTAGCTCAGACCAATAGGAAAAAAATTGACAAAATTGTAGAAACAGTTAGACCATGACAAGCAAATGCTGATTTCCTAAGCTATATTTTTGGGGGGTATTTCCCAAGGCAAGATCACATGCTAGTGACTTTATTTTAAAGTTTTTATGAATGCGTGACACTCAGACAAAGCACTGGGTTTTATAATGATTTAATCATAGGCTGTGGGTCAATCTGCTCCTTCAGGCTAGCATGCACATACAGTTCCAGAGACGTGAGCACCCATGTCATAGTGCCTCGTTTCCCCTGGGATGTTCTGAGCAGAGAGAGAGAGAGCGAGCAAAAAAAACCACAGCTATGGGTGCTGGAGAATGGCTTCACCAGGTCGTGCCTTATGCACTGAATTGAACCAAGGGATTATGAAGCCTTTTGTATCTGAGTGCCTGAAGATTAGGAGAGCTGGCCTTCACACTTAGCAGACTGACATTCCCACAGAAAAATGCAAAGCATTGCACACAAACCTCATAGCTGCAAAGGTTTGTGTACAGACTTGCACCCAACACTGCAGAGGAGCAGCCTGAGTCATGGTTCACATCATTTGCCAGACTTTCAAACCCCTTTTCTTTCCACCACATATACCACTGTCCATAGTAAAGCTAGGAGCCTTCAGCACTGAGGTTCAGCTTCAGACTGTTCTGCTTTTTACAGAGGCCAGACGTGTTGCAGGCCTACACTGAGAGTGTTATGAAGGGTGGCCACACTGAGACCATCTAGAAAGTGGCAGGCTGGGGAGTCCATCCTTGGTCCTTCCTGGGACACCAGGAACAAGCTTAAGTTCCTAAGCATTTGTTCTAGCCTGGGTGTGTGCAAAGTTGCAGACAGTCGTCAATGGGGCAATCTGCCCAGAAGCAATACAAGGCACTAGCATTACTCTGGTTTACAGAGGAGGAATATCACACACACACACACACACACACACACACACACTCACATACACACAAACTCATACAAATACACACTCACAGACACACACAATCACTCATATACACACCCAAACTCATACACATACACACTCACAAACATACACGAAAGCTGACTTGTAAAGGTAGCCAGCCTAACTTCGGGGTTAGTGCTGTTAGTCTTTAATATCATGAAATCAATATTTAATAATTTATGATTTAATATCAGAACTTTGTTTTCTGATTTGTTTGGTGTTCAGTTTGCAGAGACCATCCGGTCAGAGGACATTTGTTGGCTGGTGCTGAGCTCAACAGGGAAGTCAACGTGATGCCGAGAACATGATGGCTTGAGGATGTTTGTAAGAGCTCCTAAGGAAGAAACAACCCAGACTTGGGACTGTGCTTCAAATATTAAGAGGGCCCACACTTAAAGAAGTAAGCAGGGGCCATATGTGGTAAACAGTGTGGTTAGAGTCCCATGTGGCCACCATAACTCGCATAACTGATTTTACACTGCACGGAGGACAGTTATCACTTGGACTAGAAAGCTGATAACGTCCCTCTGGTCTTCTGATATGCCAATATCTGCCTGCTGTGTGTGCTCACTCCTTGGAACTCTGGTTCAATTCCTCTTGTGTCTCTGAGCAGAAATCTTTCAGCTCCCACCTCCCTTGTACAAGGCATGGCCATGTCTTCCTGTGTAATTGTGTAGTGTGCCTTGCCTCTGGCTTCACTAGCACCACCATCAAATGTATGACACATCTAGATCCCTTGTTCTACAAGATTTTATTTATTTATTTATTTATTTATTTATTTATTTATGTGTGTATGTGTGAGAGAGAGAGAGAGAGATAAATAACAGGAAAACACAGGCATGGTCACTGGAGGGATAGGGACATGCCTCACACACTGAATTAAACCCTATATTGGTTTGGCTCTGAGCAATTCCATATGTGGGATTTGTATAATCAATTTAACAATCTTGAATAGTGAGCTAGAGAGATGACTTTGGGTTTAATATCACACAATAGGCCTACAGATGAGCCACACTCAGCCTCCAGCACTGATAATAGGAGGCTCACAACCACCTGGGACTTCAGCTTTAGGAGGTTCATGACATTCCCCACAGATAACTTCACCTTCTATGCACAAACACACTTACATACACATTATGAAAAAAACCCAAACCCTTAATTCAAACAATCTTAAATAGAAAACTCCAATTCCAGGGTTTGTGGCCATGTGGGAAACCAGTTCTTGAGATGGGTTTTTTGTTGCTCAAGAGGAATTTGGTCCAAAAGGGAACATATTTTTTTTCCTTTTGTTTTTTGTATTGTTTTGTTTTTTCAAGACAGGGTTTCCTTATGTATCCCTGACGGTCCTGGAACTCACTCTGTAAATCAGGTTTGTCTCAGAGATCTGCCTGCCTCTGATTTCTGAGTGCTGGGATTAAAGACATGCATCACCGCCTCCTGGAAGGTCAACACATTTAATCAAGTGTGTGTGTGTGTGTGTGTGTGTGTGTGTGTGTGTGTGTGTGTGAGAAATATGAAGGCCTGCTTGAAGCAGCACCCACTCAAGTGTGCTGGTAACTGGTGTGGT
Source organism: Rhynchomys soricoides (assembly GCA_019843965.1). Taxonomy (NCBI): domain Eukaryota; kingdom Metazoa; phylum Chordata; class Mammalia; order Rodentia; family Muridae; genus Rhynchomys; species Rhynchomys soricoides. The sequence goes on from JADRCH010013434.1 coordinate 17,561, forward strand.
TTGAATGTGACCTATTCCCATAGACCCAATGGTCTGTAAAACAATGATTCCCCAGTTGATGGATGGCACTGTGTAAGGAGGTTGTGGAATCTGTGGCCTTCTTCTATAATCTAAGTGGACAACTATGGGGCATCCCTTGAAGGTTATAGGAACTTCCTGTTCTGGCCCAAGTTCTCAGCTTCTCCTTTGGTTTCAAGGTATAACCAGTTGCCTCTGGATCCCACAGGTGTAGACTGAGTTGCTCCATTGCCATGGCTCCTCAACCATAAAGAACAGAGATACCCTGAAGCCATGAGTCCGAATAACTCTGTTCTCTTAAATTGTTCCTGTAGATGTTTTGTCACAATGATGAGCAAAGTAACTTAGTCAGGATTTCATTTCTTGGAAGAGACACCATGACCAAGGCAACTCTTACAAAGGAAAACATCTAATTTGGGCTGGCTTACAGTTTCAGTGGTTCAGTCCATTATCATCATGGTAGAAAGCAAGGCAGTGTGCAGGCAGACATGATGCTGGAGAAGACAAGAAGTCTATATCTTGATCCAAAGGCAGCCAGGAGGAGACTGTCTTTAGCAGGTAGCCAGGTGGAGACTCTTATTCCACTTAGGCATAGAAGACTTCCCCATGACACAGTTCCTCCAACAAGGCCACACCTATTCCAACATCTAAAAGTGCCACTCCCTGTGGCCAAGCATGAAAACACATGAATCTATGGGGCCAAACCTATTCAAAGCCCCACACTAACTTAACAAAGTGGTTAATGTAAGTTAAGTACAGAGAGATGGAGAGATGGCCTAGTCTTAATAGTACTGGGTAGTCTTGCAGAGGATCCAGATTCAATTCCTAGAACCCACACAGTGGTTTATAATCATTTGTAACTGCAGTTCCAGGAGAATCTGATGCCCTCGTCTGGCCTCTATGGGTACTGCAGTAAGTAGTACACAGGCATACAAGTAAAAAAAAAAAAAACACACATACACATAAAATAAAGTGACAATTTAAAAAAAAAATAAACACAGAGCACTTACAGGGAATCTGGCATAAGATAGAATTTATCCGAAAAGCTTCAGTTTGCAATTTCTGAAAAACACTGACTTTCAATCAAAGCTACAGGAGTATGTGTGTGTGTGTGTATCATATGTCCTTACCTCAAGTTCTTCATTCTCCCTCCAACCTTTGTCATTTCTTTTCTTATTACCCACCTAGTTGAATTATTGCTGTCCAGATGCATCAGTGCATGTGGTCATCCACCAGGGTCACGAGCAAAACACCAATTTTATTTTTATTTCTTTGAGCAGGATGACTTCATGCAGGTGAAGTCTCTTCACCCCTCCCTTGAAACTGACATAATGTTCCCAACAAGCTTTGCATTCAACTTTTAAAAAGCAATTATGTGGGTAGACATATAGTTATACAGAGAAATTCAGGTCACATTCTGCAGTAGGAAATTAAGTAGTTTCAGTGTGAAAAATCAGAGCTACAAGGTGTGCCATGCAAAATAGCTGCACATGGATTTCAATCTGTTCTACTCTTTCAGTGATGAAATTATAAAGTGCTATTTTGCATTCATGGTTAAGAGCAGACCAGATGTGAAGGGCTTTCTGAAAGGCTTTGTATAAAATTACTTATTTCGCATATTTAATTTTAATATTACGACAACTGAGATGATTTTTGAAAGAGTGTGTACCTAAATTAAGCTGGATTAAAGAATGAGATTTGGAAAACAAGCACGCTTCCGCTAGGCAGGTGTTATTAGAATGGGGATCTGAAGCTAATGAATCTAATTACGAGAGTGCATCTCCATCCAGCATCAATGCACAGGCATCTTTATTACATTATCTGGGATACGGGCTGGCTGAACAATCCTTACTGCACAACTGGCTTGCCAGGAATTATTTTAGAAACTGGCCATGGTTTTGTTTCTTTGTGCAATGGAAAGTATGTTGTTTTATGTTTCTTGGGGTTGAGTCACTGAGTGGAAGTAACAGGCAGGATCTTGTTTCAAAGAATGGATACATTTCAGCAGTAAGGTACTGTGAACTTAAAGCCACAGCTGGACTTTCAGTGTTCTGCTTATCCACAGCTGTTACAAACCTTGGTTTCCTCTATTTGAACAAAAAATACAGTGTTACAGACTCACTGACTTCTCCCTCCCTCTATCCCTCCCTCCCTCCTTCCTTCTTTCCTTTCCTTCCTTCCCAGCTGTGTTGGTTATATTTTTCCAGCTTAACACAAGCTATGATCATCCAGGAAGAGGGAATATCATCAGAAGAATTGCCTCCATCAGATAGGCCTGTGGGGCATTTTCTTGATAAATGAGGTGAGGGGCACAGAGGTCCTTATACATAGAGAGAATCACTCAGAGAACCAAGAGTGTTACTCAGGTAAGAGTGTCTCCTTAATGGAGGAGATAAAATTAAAGACTTGCATTCCATCTAGAAAGCTGAAAGAGGATGTTGTTAATGGTCTGCTGATCTTTTTCCTATCTGTGGAGGCCGACTTTACCCAGTTTTACCATAGAGGTAGACCTCGCCCTAATTCCCCAGAAAGATTATTCCAGACTCTCCCCTACCTGGACCATTACTCATCCTTAGGGGAGATGTCACATGTACTTTATGGCCGGAAGAACTCTATGTTATGATCAGAGACTATACTAGACTCTAGGCTGATAGTTATAGGACCCACCCTTATGGTCACATGTACTTTGTAAATGAGTTCCTATGTATTCACACCATAAGCTTTATATTACACCTGGAGCTGGACTGATTATTGCCTGGAAACAGTTCCCCAAATTGTATTGTGTTTTAAATATGCTGGCAATAAATTGTCAGACATTAGACTTTGTGATGTCTGATCCAGGTTGACAAGTCAATCTGTACCTGGTATTCATTCTTATCTCTTCATGAAGTCTGTTTTCCTGCAGGGACCCCCACAAGAGGGCCCAGTCTACTGTGGGTGCTGCCATCTTTGGGGAGGTGATAATAGGGTATATAGAAAAGCAGGCTGAGCAATGCACAAGGAGCAAGCCAGTAAGCAGCATTCCTCCATGGCCTCTGCATCAGTTCCTGCCTCCAGGTTCTTGCCTCAAGTTTCTGCTTTAGCTTTGCTCAGTGATGAACTGTGAGCCATAAACTGAAACAAACCCTTTCCTGCTCCCACTGCTTTTGGTCTATATTTTATCTCGGCATCAGAAAGCTGACTGGCCTACTCCTTCCCTCCCTCCTTTTATCTCCCTCTTTCCCGTGCTCCTCTCTGTCCTTCCTCTCTCCCTTCCCCCATCTTCCCTCCTTTTTCTTCTCTCCCTATTCCTTTCCTCCCATTTTGCAGTAACAGATGAAACACTCCCAGAAGGCTTCACAGCTGTGTTATAACTATTTCCCCTTCCACAGTGTAAAGACCAAAGATGGCCTCTAAGAGCAGATGGGGTTTGTTCAAGATGGTATGGGCATAGATGTTGGTAGATGTTCTATCTTAAAGAACCCTCATTTTTGAAAGAGAAAAGAATCTTAGTGGCTTCTCTGGGGTACAAAATCCATACCCCAATTTCAGGACCTATCTGGAGTTTTGTTTGTTTGTTTGTTTTTTAATCCCTAGTTCCATTACTTTGACAGGTGTAGGACTCAAGCTTTACACATTGTCTCTTTGACATTCAGCTTTAATCTGGGTTAAATCCATTGAGTTTTCAAGTGAAGACAAAGGCAGCTGAAGCCAGGGTCACACATATCTATGTTTATAATGTCTCGTTTCCACCCAGGGATTCAGCCTAGAGTTAATTACCTCTATCCTGCTGACAGTAAACATTATGTGTATCCAGGCAAGAGTGAGTTCCAAGTTGGAGGCAGAAGAAGATATAATAGATGGAAAACCATTGAATTGTGGAGCTGGCCACTCCAGCAAGGCATGTTCTGTGTTTCTTATAATGGAGGAGGATGTGCATAATCAAACACTAATAACCCTGGAGACTTTTGTGTCACATCTCTTGTTCCCATCTCTTGTTCTTACTGTGGGCTTCCTGGGGGACAGGCTTGAGGTATTTACCACATGTCAGCCATGACAATTCATCAGTGGTCAGGAGGTTTTGAGGGGACAAATGGAGAGGCTGAGATGTGAGACACTGAGTAACCAGTTGAGCTGAGCAGGAGCTGAGGACCACAGTGTCTGTATCCTGCTATATGCATAGTATGCAGGTTAGGATCCTCATCTTGTGCTATCAGGCTGTACCAGAGGAGAACATACTCATAGGCAGCATGTTGTGATTGGTGCCCAAGGCCTAGATCTCTCAATGGCATTGATGCCTAAGGTAGAGTCTTCCCTTACCTTCTTCCAGTGCCCAGCCAGCACAGCCCAGGGTCTCTCTATTTCTCTTTTATATGCACATTAAGGGATACAGGGTAGCCCAGGACACTATGGGCAGATGAATATGAAGGGGGAGATCTGTGCTCTTCTAACTGAATCCCCATGGAAGATTTCTAAGAAAACCCAAAGACACCTATTTTAACATCACTCAAAAATGTAGAATACCCACCAGAGATGCTCTGGAAAGACATCCCCTGGCCTAGACAACATGGTGGATGGAATTATTCTGCTTCTTCTTCTTCTTCTTCTTTTTTTTTTTTGTTTTGTTTTTGTTTTTTCTTTTGTACTTTATATAGCATACATGTGTGAGAGGAGACTAAACACAGTCCTGTTGAGATGTGGATATGAAATGTTTTTGGGATGAGTGTTGATGGCTAAACATGGTGGTCATTTTGACCATACCCAGAATCAAATAAAAGGAAAACTAGTGTGCACTCCTGGGAGGGATTTTCCTAATCAGAATATTTGAAGCATGAAGACCCATCCTAAACTTGAGTCGCACTTTCTAGTGGCAACTCTTATTGAAGAAGAAAACTTTGCTTTTTTGCCTGCTTGCTTTCACTCTTGCTGGCAATTTCATTTATTCTGTTTATGCATCCAGTATTACATCTAACTTCTTCATGATTCTAACATGGACTGAAGACAAGGAGCTCTCTAGGAATCTTCTAAGCCTCCAGTACCAGATTAGAACTGAAGAGACATCCAGCCTTGTGGAACAAAAAGTTTCAGTATTCTCAGCCTTCCTGGTGTGAGACAGACATTGCTAAGCTATCTGGACTACAGCTTGTTAGCTGATATAATAAAACTTCTTTAAATATATATTGATCTTATCAATTCAATTCTTTTAGTGAATGATGACCAATACATCTAGAAAGTGTGTCCTCAGAACCTAAGATGATACAAAGGAGATACTAGAAAATCTCCAGAATTCACTGGACTTATTCAATGAGATAATATGCAAGATTGTGTGTGATAGCCTCAGCTGTGACAACAGTACCTACGACACATCCCTCCCTTTCTGGGACACATGCTGGTTGGTTTTTAAATGTCAATATGCACAATTGAGAAGCCCTGGAAACTAGAAACTCCATAGAGGAATTAATGGTATAGGTTGGGTTGGCCTATGGGCATGTCTATGGGAATTTGTCTCCATTATTAAATGACGAGGGAAGTCCCATCCTGAATGTGGGTGGCATCATTCCCTAGGCTGGGTCTTGAACTATGTAAGAGTAAAGAAAGCTAGCTGAGCATGAGCAAGCAGGCAGCATGTGTACATTTATTTATCTCTGCTCTTGACTATGGATGGGCAATGTGAGCAGCTTTGAATTCCCACCTTGACTTCCCAGATATGATGCAATTTGATCTAAATAAACCCTTCCTCTCCCATGTTGCTTTTTATTACAGCAACAGGGATGAGAGTGCAACTAAAGATGTCTTTTTTCTAGTTAGCTCCGCCAAATCTTCATAGACAGCCTCCAACCACAGTGCCCCTGAAATACTAGCTTTCCACGTTGGTCTTCCACACTACCCATCCTGTCTGCCAATCTCTGCTGCGCACATGCATGTAACATGCATGTGTGTACTGATGGCTGACTCCCTTACTAGTTTAAGCTCTGAATAGATGGGCCTATTTGCTTTCATTGAGTTATCTTTATTTACATATTCTAAACACTGACAAGGTACCCACTGGGGTCCAGTTTCCCATGCTTGATCCTGGAACCAGAAATAAGGCATCATTTTTCTCCCAAAACTCTCAGTCTGGCAGAGAAACCCACATCCACAGTCTAGACAAAGGAAGAGAATAGTGGAGTAGGTCAGACATAAGAGGAGAGGACACAGTACATTTGTGCTTAACTGGGAGAGTTTATGTCCATTTCACATTTTTGGAAATTCTTATGGTCAAATAATATCCCAGAAGGTAGGCTGGTGTTGATGTAAAATCTAGCTCTCATCTCAAAGGGGATACGAGATAATTTATTCTTGAGCCAAATATTAGTGGCCTTGTTTGTCCCAAATAAGACATTACTATGTAGAAATGATTTAATGAACATTTTATAGTTACAGAATAACAGACAAATCACAAATGGAGGCTTTGGTTTTTTTGTTTTTTTTTTTCAAGTACACTGTTAAGAACATCAGGTAGGTGGACTGCAGCAAAAACAAACAAACAAAAGGTATTTCTGTTACTTTTGATGCTTCATGATGACATTTGCCTTGGTGATCTTTTAAAATGTTTCAAAAGCCTTCACTTGATCATCATAAGGGCATTGGGTTAAGCAAATAGGTGGAAACAAATGGCCATTAAACAGCTAAAAATAGCCTAAAATAATTTGCTTCTAGGCCTGCAACATTCCATGGAAATTCTAATCAATCACACATCCTTGAAGGATCTTTAACAGTGGTATGGCGTATTACTGAGAGCTTCACTTTGTGCAAGACAAAGCACGTAGATTATTGCAAAATATCAATTACACATTTTTTAAATGCCCATGCACTAGCACATGGGCACTCAAATGGAAGAGATTTGTATTGTGCTGACAGGGGCACATGTAAGGAGGTACCTGGAGGTCGTATAGTGAGGTGTGTTGTGGAGTCTCATTGGGAGCCAGCCATGAGATGAGCTCTGGGGAACTACCCCTGCCAGGGAAACTGCCACTAACTGAGAGGACCAGAGAGAGGTATTTGCTTATGAATACTTTTCAAATGATTATATAAAAAATTAGGCTTTGGGGAAGTCACCTGCAGAAATTTTTTAGAAAAGACATTGAAGAGAACAATCTGGAAAGATTGATAACATGTAAAAAGCTTGAGAGTGAAAGAATAAATAGCCTTTGATCTGGAGTTTCCTCTCTCTTCTTGACAAAAGAATATTTAGTCAATAATGCTCCTGGTTTCGATTTAATGAGGTTTTAACCAGGCCCACATTCAACGTGTGAATTTCCATAAAGCTTTCAAATAAAGTCAAGAGACAAAAGCTACCTGACTTCAAAGACATGGGATGTTCATCTTGGATCTGGCATAGATTTAAGTAGCATAAATTCAGAGTTCTGCATCAGGTTTCACTGAAAAACATCTTAGAAGTCCCTCAGTTTGCTTCAAAGTCCCTATAAATCATTGTCTTCAGGGCTGTAATTGGCTTTTAGAACAGAATGATTGGCATCATCCAGATAAACATGTGCAGAATTGTCTTAATTTGGGGTCTGAGTTGTTAATGCAGGTCTAGGAAATAGGAGTGTAGAAAGAAAGTAGCTTAAAAGAGAGGTCATAAGATGAAGAAAATGCAGAGGGATTTAAGAAATGGGAAGTCAGGTTCACACCCAGCTTGTAATTCATGACAACACTAATTCTTGTTATGATGATCTCCCTGTCCTTAAAGAAGTCCAGACTTTGCCTAACCAACACACCTTACAACTGATAAAGCCAGAAGGCAGAAGGCTTGGAAGCAAGGGGAGAACTGAGGCTGACTTGGCAGTAAGCTTGGCTTCTAAGATGTTTCATCAGAGTGGAACCCCACAGGTCTGAACTGCCAGAGTTAGAAGAGACTCAGCTGAAATTGGATGTGTGTTTTGTACTTTCAATGTGCTCATAGGTCAAAGGTAAGTTTAGGAAAGAGAGGAGAACCCTCTGTTCATGATGGCTTCAACAGTCAAGTTCAGCTTAAGCTTTGATAGAAGCAGATTCTATATGAACTTGGCCATGGTGAGCATTGCCTGGTGACTTTGGTCAAAGTGCCCATCCACCTCAGAATCATTATTAAGATGATTTTTATTGTATTTTTACTGAATTTAGCCAGTGACCTGCTATATACTAATGAGAGTTCATGGTATTTTTAATAAATCAAAAAAAACAGTTCTTGTAAAACCATATAGAACTTGAGAGGTAACTATGTGAGTACTGGGTTATTTTGAAAACATATCATCCATAAATTCTGTTTGCCATAAAACAGAACACCTGGATTTAGAAAGTACTTACTGTGTCCCAGCAGGATAGCCAGTAGGTGAAGTAGAAGAATTCACATCTGTGGATGATCATCTCATTTCTGTGTCTGTTTATGGCAGCTTCAGACCCAAGGCACCCAGTACAGTTGCTCACACATGCAAAATTACAGAACTGGGTGACCATGATAGAAGGGCTTTGTGTGAGGGCTCTCAGTAGCAGATAGTCCTTAAATTCTAGAGAGAATGAGGTCTTGTTTCTCTAATGATGTACCCCTTTAAGAAACACCACTTCCAGGAGTCACCAGGATACAGATGATTGGTGGATGTTATTTGGATTTCAAAGTTTATTTTTTAACTGTTCAAATTTTTAAAGTTTATTTAGTTGGGGATGGGTACATGTGTGGGGATAGACCTGTGTGTGCTATGGTGCTTGTGTGGAGGTCATACTACAACCTTGAGAATGTCAATTCTCTTCTTCTGCAGCATGGGTGCCAGGAATCAAACTCAGCTTGTCACAGTTGGTGGTAAGAACCTTTATCTACTGAGCCATCTTGCTTGTCCCTGAAATAGGTAATATATTGTCTTTCTATGCCTTAGACCCTTGTTTGCAACAGTCAGCAAACTGCTAAGTCCATCACAGTGTTACAAAGAGTCTAGTGCCAGGTGCCTGTGTGGTTTAAAACAGAGCCTGCATCATGTGAGAAAAGCACTGCTGCAGGGAAACCCTTATACACGATCTACTTAATGTTACAGTGAACCTTGTGATTTGGGGCTAGTACTTAGATCCGAAATACCCTCCAAAGCCTTATGCATTGAAGACTTAATCTCCAGTTCGTGGAACTGCAGGGAGTTGAGTGTGCATGTGTGCATGTTTGTATGTACGATTGTGTGTGTGTGTGCATGTGCGTGCTTGTGTAACCAGTATGAAATAGGGTCATATTGGAGAAAATAAGTCCTTGGAGGGCTTGAAAGGAATGTTTTTTTCTCTCCCTTTCCATCCCCCCTTCTCTCCTTTTCTGTTTCTTGGCTTCATGAGATCAGTAGCTTTCTTCCCCCACCATTATGCTCTGTCTCACCACAGTCCAGAAATAATGGAACCACATGCCCATGAAACTCCCAAGTCTATGAGCCTAAATGATTCTTTGCCCTTTCATCTTCTCAGTCATTATGTCATAGTGGCAGAAAGTTTGCTAACAGGAACACTGCAGACCAAGATGCAGACCTACCTTTAAATGATACAAATACACCCTGAGTATCTCAACTGATAATATGAGTGGCCAGCATTTTGCCATGGAATGGTATACTCTTTGGGACATTCACAAATGACAAGTAACTTGGGACTTCTTTTTAGAAAGAAAAGATACTATTTTGCATATGTGTGCACATGTGTCTGCACTTGTGTCTGCGTACAACATGCATGCTTTGTGCCTGTTGAGGCCAGATTCACAGTTACAGGCAGGTACGATCTGCTACTGGCCTGCCAGGACTCAAACCTAGGGTTTCTGGAAAAGCAGCTTAATCACCAAGCCATCTCTCTAGACCCCAGCTTGGGCCTACTTAATCTGGAATAAATACAGGGGGCAGAATTCAGAGCTCTAGTTCCTCTCAGAAATCCCCCTTCTCTATCTAAATAACCCCAACTCTTCCAAAATGCCACAATACACACAGCTGGAGTATTCCATGGGGAATGTTTTTCAAACCTTGAACTACAAATTATTATTGCCAAGGTGGAAAAACAGCTGTCAAGAGTGGCAGGGAAGGAAATGTAATTTCACAACAGCATTGCTGTTAGCTTGTCAAATGGTGACCAAAAGCCAATGAGGTCAGAATCATGTTGAAAAGCCCCACTTAGTCTCCGGATTTGGGGAACACATAGTTTGAGTTGGGTGGGATGCACATATTTCTAAAGGTGTTAAGCATGTAAAAATTATGTCTTTGGATATTAAAGTTCTCTGTTTAGTGACTCATAAAGTAAAATACTAAAAATAGGAGGTCCTGTAAATCCTGCAGTGGTTTCTGATTTACTGTGTAGTAGAAAAAATGGTTGGTTTGAGGCATAAAAGTTACATCCAGGTCTGTTTTGATATAACAGGGGCTAATTCTGCCACTCTAAACTTGAACTCATAATAAGGTTCATTTCTTGCTAGACCTTCCTGACCTAGCACAGTCCCACTTTATTTAGTACATGGGCAATATTTGATTCTGCTATCCTGATGAGGACTTTGAACACTGCTTAAGCCTTTTTGTTCAGCACCCTGGACAGTGCCAATCCACATTTATGCTGCCAGGACACAGAATGAGAGGACATCCATAAAGGAGATTATATATGCCTCTACATTAGATATTCCTCAGCATCACGGTTGACTCTGTTTAGTCCAGTGGCTACATCTAATTTTATCACTAATTTTAGCAATGACTTTTTGCATCGACTCTAAACTGTGTCTTTGAGTTTGCTGGATTTAACCATGTTTGTAGGCTTCATTTTCTCCTTGTCAGCTAATTATGTAACTCCTCTTTGTATTTAATGTGGATTCACAAAGCCTAAGAAAAGTGCATTTTAATAGGGTAAACAAATATAATTTTACCTAGAAAGGCAACTTTCATTTCAGAGAAAAAAATTCTCTCTGGGATCAATCAGATGCTATCATTTCTAGGCACAAGGCATGGGCTTTATGTTTCTCCATGAGAAAATAGTTTTGCATCATTGTAAAGTTTGACAACAGTGGGAAAGATTATAAAAAGAGAAAAGACCTATAGTCAGCTTCTCATATACATAAAAACCCTATCACATTGGAAGTGTGCTTAGGGTGGTACGGTGATATCCATGTTTACTACCCTGTTAGAAAAAAAAAACGAGCAGGGTATAAAATTATATGCAAGTCAAGGACAGAACATCTGTGATTATTTCATTAAATTCCAAAAAATTACAAAATAAAACAACAACAAAACCAAAACACTTCTAGAAAAAAATGGGTGATATTCAAAAATTAGAGAAAACCATAAACCCAGGAAGAGTCTCCAGCTGTAGACAGAGTGCACCAGTGCCCTCTGGTTTTGGAAACTAAGCGGGTATGGGCTTGGGTATGTTTGGGTAAAACAAACAAACAAACAACAAGATTTAAAGGACTATAATAATATGCTGAAAGGATTAAAATCTGTGGGATCCAGGCTCACATACTTGAGGACAGCAGTGTACATCGGATTTAAGACTCTGGGGTGACATGAATGGATTGTGTAGGAAACTTCCAAAGGCCCAGTGCTGAGGATGAGGATGCTTACACCTCTAGGCCAGAATGACTCAGGGTGCCCATGTTAAAAGATATACCTCTGCTTCAAATCCTTTGGCCCCAGACTTCTCTGTTTCACCCACAGCTCCTTTGGTTTGTATCTTAGCTAGGGTTTTACTGCTATGAACAGACACAATGACCAAGGCAACTCTTATAAGGACAACATTTAGTTGTGGTTGGCTTACAGGTTCAGAGGTTCAGTCCTCTAGGCAGGAACATGCCAACATCCAGAAGGCATTATGCTGGAGGAGCTGAGAGTTTTACATCTTTATCTGAAAGCTGCTAGCAGAATACTGGCTTCTAGGCACTAGGATGAGGGTCTTAAAGCCCACATTCACAGTGACACACCTATTCCAACAGAGACACATACTTCTAATAGTGCCACTCCCTGGGCCAAGCATAGACAAACCATCACAGATTCATCACAGTGCTCTCCACCATACCTCAGAGGTCACCGTAGAAGGTCTCATTAAAAGAAAGGCAAACTTTATCCCATAACAGACTTAGGCATGCCTCCACAAGCATGCTGCTCTCCCAGAAAAATTATTCTCCTGTTAACATTCTTAAGCCAGGTTCATCCAAGGAAAATAAAGGGGGGGGGCGGTATTATGGCATTTCAAGGTGCCCAGAGGACTGAAGGTTAAACCTCTGAATTGTGTCTTCCATTTCCTTTTTACCAAATTTCAGGGAGGAGATTTTCATTTCAAAGTTCTGCATATATATTTTTACTACAAAACAATCAGGAATTATATTGGCTTCTGCCTTTTAAAGGCCGGAATACTCAAAGTGATATAGCACAACTTTCTCAGTTCTATAAAAGCTGATTTACACATTGCAGGGTGATGGGCTGAAGGGTCTCAGAGTCATCAGAAAGACTCCAGGGTTGAGATGAGGATAAAAGTGTATCTTTTGAGGTTATCAAAAGGATTGAATAAGCTGATACTCCTAAATAAACAAAGAGAGAACTTTGACAAAGAATGGAGTTTCTTGTTAAAAATCACAGTGACTATGTAATATTGCACATGACTGCACTATCCACAGAGGCCAGAAGAGGGCATAGTATCCCTCTGGAGCTGGTGTTAGAGGTGCCTGTGAGCCTTTTGATGTGGATACTAGGAACTACACTCTGGTCATCAGCAAGAGCAGTTAGTGCTCTTAATTGCTGACTTGTCTCTTTCTCCCCCAGAGGCATATTTTTCCACATCCATTTTCCTATCTGTGAACTGTAGTTACAGTTCCCACCTCTCCTGCCTTGCAGTGGAAATTGAATAAGATGGTGCCTGAGCATTACTGAGACAAAACATGACAAATGGTAAAGTCCTAGAAAATGTTGGAGAGTATAATTATGCAACTCTTTATGTTTATTTTAATTTTTAATGGGACTTCCAGACTAAAATCTTCATCTTACAAGAGAAAACAGATGTGTTTTAATCTCCTTCTCCCTGCTCCTTTTCTTATGTGTTTCTCAAAAAACCTATTTGCATCTATAATTGTCATTGAGTAAAAAGGACTCATTTTCATGAGAATTATGAATAGTATTGAAGAGAGAAGAGAGACCTGTGCATCCAGACTCAGGGAAGTGAGACTGTGGAGGGTTGACTGCACTTAGGTTACATAGATCAAAATGATTATTACCATGTTCTTAGATGGAAGTGTTAGATAAAAGGTGGGTGTCACTAGAGCCCTCTCTTGAAATGAGCAATTCTCTTAGACAATTTTTGTTTTTATTCTAACTTTCATACAGATTTGTGAACAAAACTCATTTTTTCTTTCTTTCTTTTATTTTTTTTCCTGTTTGGACAATCAGGTGCAGTGGGAAGGTGAATGGACCTGATGCCCTCCACCAGCCAGTGGGAAGGAGAAAACAGTAACTTTGAGACACAGCTCTAAGCCAACAGAAAGGTGTCCTGATACACCTGCTTCCTCAGGGGGCGGGGGGAGCTGCCCATGGGAGGATGCACAGCAAGGAAGACCTTTTGAGTCCTCATATAAAACTTAAAACTTAAACAAGCAAAATGAATTTTCCAGTAATCATGCAGTCCATGTAAAGATTCTTGGGCTGTCCAAAATAGTGGTGTCAGGGGCACAGTTCTTCAATGTTACATAATTTCTTAGAGACCTCAACTCAGGTAAATCCATATACTTGACCAAACCATCATAGCAAATCTCAGGATGAGCCAGTATAAAGTAGAGATTCACTAAAAATAGGAAGAAAGGCACTCAGGGGTGGGGGAGCATGGGCACAGCCTTCTCCAGGGAGAGTTGCCATTAAATGTCTTAGTGTTAGCCATACATAACATATTGGTGTCTCTCCAGTTGTATCTCAAAAGGTTGCTAAGAAACAGCTCCACTTTTGTCAACAATTTAGATTATAAGTAGGCTTATGAGGTGCTTCAGATTGGATTATAATCTCATTAAATAAAATTATTAATCTCTAGGGTTGCATGAGGAATTTGGCATATTTTTACACTATAAAAAGGGTTCCAGGTGAGATTCCTAGAAAATTGCTAAATCACAGCTGGAAGGAGAGAAAAACCTGAAACAAATGTTATTGTGTGAGAATTCTTGATTCTCAGCTGCTAAAAGGCTTCAAAAACCAGACTGTAGTGTGTGTGTGTGTGTGTGTGTGTGTGTGTGTGTGTGTGAGAGAGAGAGAGAGAGAGACAGAGAGAGAGACACAGAGAGACACAGAGAGACACAGACAGAGAGAGAGAGAGAGAGAGAGAGAGAGAGAGAGAGAGAGAGAGAGACTTTTCTTTACTATGTCCCATAATCTCCCATTTCAGAGTCAGTTGTGAACACCAATGCAGGTCTGAGAAGAATCCTGTCCAGGTCTTAGTAACAACAGGAACCAGAAGGCTTAATGTATCCCCCCCATTATCTTATTATTTTATCTTATTATTATTTTTTTATTGTTGATACTTATTGTACATTTAAAATGTTTTCCCCTTTCCAGGTCTCCACTTTGGAAACCTCTTATCGCATCCCCCCCCCTCTCTGTCTCTGTGAGGGTATTCCCCAACCTACCCACACACTCCATTCTACCCTCCCTGGCATTTCTCTATACTCCTCTTTCTCCACATCCTCAGCAGCATCTGCTGTCACCTGAGTTTTTTATCTGAGCCATTCTGACTGGTGTGAGGTGGAATATCAAGGTTGTTTTGAATTGCATTTCCCTGATGACTAAGGATGTTGAACATTTCTTTAGGTGTTCTCAGCCCTTCCAGTTTCCTCAGTTGAGAATTCTCTGTTTAGCTCTGTTCCCTTTTTTTTTTTTTTTGATAGGGTTATTTGGTTCTCTGGAGTCTAACTTCTTGAGTTCTTTGTGTATATTGGATATTAGCCCTCTATTGGATACAGGATTGGTGAAGATCTTTTACCAATCTGTTGGTTGCCGTTTTGTCCTACTGAGAGTGTCCTTTGCCTTACAGAAGCTTTACAATTTCATGTGGTTTCATTTGTAGATTCTTGATCTTAGAGCGTAAGTCATTGGTGTTGTGTTCAGGAACTTTTCCCCTGTGCCCATGTGTTCGAGACTTTTCCCCACTTTCTCTTCTATTAGATTCAGTATATCTGGTTTTATGTGGAGGTCCATGATCCACTTGGACTTGAGCTTTGTATAGGGATATAAGAATGGATCAATTTGCATTCTTCTACATGTTAACCTCCAGTTAAGCCAGCACCATTTGTTGAAAATGCTGGTTTTTTTTCCACTGGATAGTTTTAGCTCCTGTCAAATATCAAGTGACTGTAAGTGTGTGGGTTCATTTCTGGGACTTCAATTCTATTCCATTGATCTACCTGCCTGTCACTGTACCAATACCATGCAGTTTTTATCACTACTGCTCTGTAACACAGCTTGAGCTCAGGGATGCTGATTCCCCCAAAAGTTCTTTTATTGTTGAGAATAGCTTTTGCTATCCTGGGTTTTTGTTATTTCAAATGAATTTGAGAATTGCTCTTTCTAAGTCTATGAAGAATTTAGTTGGAATTTTGATGGGGATTGCATTGAATCTGTAGATTGCTTTTGGCAGGATGGCCATTTTAACTATATTAATCTTGGCAATCCATAACCATGGGAGGACTTTCCATCATATGAGGTCTTCTTTGATTTCTTTCTTCAGAGAATTGAAGTTCTTGTCATACAGATCTTTCACTTGTTTGGTTAAAGTCGCACCAAGATACTTTATATTGTTTGTGACTATTGTGAAGGGTGTCATTTCACTAATTTCTTTCTCAGCATGTTTATCCTTCGAGTATAGGAGGGCTACTGATTTGTTGAGTTAATTTTATATCTGACCACATTGCTGAAGTTGTTTCTCAGCTGGAGCAATTCTCTGGTGGAGTTTTTCAGGTCATTTAAGTATACGATGATATCATCTGCAAATAGTGATATTTTGATTTCTTCCTTTCTAATTTGTATCCCTTTGACCTTTTGTTGTCTAATTGATCTAGCTAGAACTCCAAGTACTATATTGAATAGATAGGGAGAGAGTGGACGGCCTTGTCTAGTCCCTGATTTTTGTGGGAAAGCTTCAAGTTTCTATCCATTTAGTTTGATGTTGGCTATTGGTTTACTGTATATTGTTTTTACTATGTTTAGGTATTAGGTCTTCTTTGAAGGTCCAATAGAATTCTGCACTAAATCCATCTGGTCTTGGACTTTTCTTTGGTTGGGAGACTTTGAATGACTTCTTTTATTTCTTTAGGGGTTATGGGACTGCTTAGATGGTTTAGCTGATCCTGACTTAAGTTTTGTATTTGGTATCTGTCTAGAAACTTTTCCATTTTCTCCAGAGTTTTCAATTTTGTTGAGTCTAGGCTTTTGTAGTAGGATCTGATAATTTTTTTAATTTCCTCAGAATCTGTTGTTATATCTCCCTTTTCATTTCTAATTTTGATACTGTCTTTGTGCCTTCTGGTTAGTTTGGCCAAGGCTTTATCTATCTTGTTGATTTTCTCAAAGAACCACCTCCTGGTTTTGTTGATTCTTTGTATAGTTCTTTTTGTTTCTACTTGGTTGATTTCATCCCTGAATTTGATTATTTCTCACCTTATATTCCTGTTGGGTGTTTTAGCTTCCTTTTGTTCTAGAGCTTTCAGGTGTGCTGTTAAGCTACTAGTGTATGCTCTCTCCAGTTTCTTTTTGGAGGCACTCAAAGATATGAGTATTCCTCTTAACATTGCTTTCATTTTGTCCTATAAGTTTGGGTATGTCGTACTTTCATTTTCATTAAATTCTAGGACGTCTGTCATTTCTTTATTTCTTCCTTGTCAAAGTTATCATTGAGTAGAGCACTGTTCAGCTTCTATGTGTATGTGAACTATCTGTTGTTTTTATTGCCATTGAATACCAGCCTTAATCCGGAGTGATCTGATAGAAGGCATGGGATTATTTCAATCTTCTTATATCTGTTGAGATTTGTTTTGTGACCAATTACATGGTCAATTTTGGAGAAAGTAACATGAGGTGCTGAGAAGGTATATTGTTTTGGTTTAGGATGAAATGTTCTACAGTTATCTGTTAAGTCCTTTTGGTCCATAACTTCTGTTAGTTTCTTTGTGTCTATGTTTAGTTTGTGTTTCCAATGACTGTCCATTGATGATAGTGGGGTGTTGAAGTCTCCCACTATTATTGTGTGAGGTTCTATGTGTGCTTTGAGCTTTAGTAAAGTTTCTTTTATGAATGAGGGTGCCCTTGCATTTGGAGCATAGATGTTCAGAATTGAGAGTTCTTCTTGGTAGATTTTTCCTTTGATGAGTATGAAGTGTCCTTCCCTACCTTTTTTGAAGACTTTTGGGTGAAAGTCCATTTTATCCCATATTAGAATGGCTACTCCTGCTGTTTCTTGGGACCATTTGCCTGGAAAATTATTTTCCAGCCCTTACTCTGAGGTAGTGTTTGTCTTTAACACTGAGCTGTGTTTCCTGTATGCAGCAAAATGCTGGGCCCTATTTATGTATCCAGTCTGTTAGCTTATTTCTTTTATTGGGAAATGAGTCCATTGATGTTAAGAGATATTAAGAAATAGTGATTGTTTCTTCCTGGTATTTTGGATGTTATTTTTATGTTTGTGTGACTATCTTCTTTTGGGTTTGTTGAATGATTACTTTCTTGCTTTTTCTAATGTGTAGTTTCCCTCCTTGTGTTGGCATTGTCCATCTACTATCCTTTGTAGGGCTGGGTTTGTGGAAAGATATTGTGTAAATTTTGTTTTGTCATGAAATATCTTGGTTTTACCATCTATGGTAATTTAGAGTTTTGCTGGGTATAGCAGCCTATGTTGGCACTTATGTTCTCTTAGGATCTGTATGCAATCTGTCCAGGATCTCTAGCTTTCATAGTCTTTGGTGAGAAATCTGGTGTAATTCTGGTAGGTCTGCTTTTATATGCAGACTTTTTTCCCTTACTGCTTTTAATATTCTTTCCTTGTTTTGTGCATTTGGTGTTTTTACTATTATATGATGGGAGGAATTTCTTTTATGGTCTAATCTATTTGGAGTTCTGTAGGCTTCTTGAATATTTGTGTTCATCTGTTTCTTTAGGTTAGGGGAGTTTTCTTCTATAATTTTGTTGAAGATATTTACTGGCCCTTTAGTTGGGAATCTTCACTCTCTTCTATACATATTATCCTTAGGTTCTATTTTCTCATTGTGTCCTGGATTTCCTGGATGTTTTGTGTTAGGAACTTTATGCATTTTCCATTTTCCTTGACTGTTGTGTCAATGTTTTCTATGGTATCTTCTGCATCTGAGATTCTCTATTCTATCTCTTATATTCTGTTGGTGATTTTTGCATCTACATCTCCTGATCTCTTTCCTAGGTTTTCTATCTTCATGATTGTCTTCCTCTTGTGATTTCTTTATTGTTTCTATTTCCATTTTTAGATTTTGGATGGCTTTGTTCATTTCCTTTGCCTGTTTGATTTTGTTTTTCTGTATTTCCTGTTTAAGGTCTTCTAGCTATTTACCTTTGTTCTCTTGTATTTATTTAAGGGAGTTATTTCTTTCTTTCTTAAAGTCTTCTGTCATCATCATGAGAAGTGATTTTAAATCTGAGTCTTGCTTTTCTTGGTGTTGGAGTATCCAGGGCTTGCTGTGATGGAAGAACTGGGTTATGATGATGCTATGTTGCCTTGGTTTCAGTTCCTTATGTTCTTGCCCTTGCCTTTCACCATCTAGTTATCTCTGGTATTAGCTGGTCTTGTTCTTTCTGACTGGCTTATCCCTCCTGCAAGCTTTTGTGTAAGTACTCCTTGGAGACCAGCTCACTCTGAAAGGAATTTGGGTTTGGCGAGCTGTGGTACAGGGTCAGCCCTGGGGTACAGACAGAGACCAGAAGAATCCTGTCCCCAGCTTTTCCTTGGTCCCTGTGTTCTGATGCCTCTGCAAGGGTCCCTTTTGATCGAGGAATTTGAACAGAAGAAGTGGTCTTCTTGTGCTCAAAGGTATGTTGGCATCCCTGGGAGACTTGCTCTATCCTGGCACTGAGTATGTAGCCCTGTGTCATAAGATCAGCTTCCTGGCCCCGGAAGGAAACTGGAAGGCCACTCCTCATTCCTTTTGTCCTGAGCGTTCTGGGCAGGACCTTCTGAGCAGAGGTGCTGGTCTTACCCCCATTCACAGGCTTGTCCACACTCCTGGGAGGGTAGCTCTTTCCATGTGGTATTTGGGTATGGAGTCGCATAGCACAGACCACAGGCATACGCCAGATGGCACCTGTCCCTGGCTGTTCCTTGGTCCCTCTGTCCTGAGGATTCTGGGCAGGTTCTGCTGAGCAGTGGTGCTGGTCTTTCTTCCACTCCCAGGCCTGTCCACACTCTTGGGATGCTAGCTTTCTTCCGGCACTATTTGGCTATGTAACTCTGTGGCACAGACTGAGGTCCCAGGCAGCAGAAGGAAACCAGAAGGCTCCAGTCCAGTTTAATGTATCTTTTTCCTCAAAAACAAAGAACCCAAACCTCTCTCCCATAAACCAGACTGTGGAAGGACAGTAATAAGTTTGTCCAATTTCTTTCATGTATACCTTGGATTAATTTTGTTCAGTTTGACTCTATCTAATTTGTTATCAAGTTATTAGGTAGCATAGAATATTAAAATAGATGTATTTAAAGCACAGCTTTTTTTATCCTTTGGGGAGTTTTTCAGTTCATTGTACTGGAGCCCCCCAAATAAAACTGGTGCCAGCATGATGGCCTTATGGGAGACCTAAGCTAAGACCTGCCTGTCTTAGTTTTTCTGATCTTGAAAATGTCCTGATTTGGTTACATCACATGGGGAATTTTAATGTGTAATTTTGCTAAACTTGCTTCCTAATTTTTTTAAAAAAAATTTATATATGCGAGTGTCTTTGTGTGTGTGTGTGTGTGTGTGTGTGTGTGTACATCATGTGGTTGTAGTGCCAATAGAGGCCAGAAGAGGGCATTAGCTCCCTGAAATAGAGTTATAGACAATAGTGAATCATCATATAAGTACTGCGAATCAAACCCTGGCCCTCTGCAAGACTTTTGCAGTGTTTTTGACTACTGAGCCATTTCTCAGCCTCCAGAATATTTTAATATCAGGCCTGGGCTGCTTACACATATATTTTTTTAAAATTTCTCTTATAATTTTTAAACATTTATTTATTATATATAAGCACACTGCAGCTATTTTTCAGACACACCAGAAGAGGACATCTGATCTCATTACAGATGGTTGTGAGCCACCATGTAGTTGCTTGGATTTGAACACAAGACCTCCAGAAGAGCAGTCAGTGTTCTTATATGCTGAGCCAACTCTCCAGCTTTTCTCTTATTTTTTGAGATTATAATATAGTTGTACTATTTTCCCTTCCATTTCCTTCCTCTAAATCTGCTAATGTACCCCTCCTTGCTATCTCTGAAACATATGGCCTCTATTAAAAATTTTTGTTGCACATGTGTATGTACACATATGCACATACATTCCTAAATATAACATGCTCAATCTGTATATTACTTTTGTGTAAGTTTTCAGGGCTGAACCATTTGGTAATGGATAACTAGTTATCACTCTCTTTCCTGAGGAAGACTATTCTTCCCACTCTCAGCATTCCTTAGTACCCTGAAGCTTTTTGCAGAGGGTGGAGGCCCCTTAGGCTTTTCCTGACTCAAATTAGCACACCTATCATGCATTCTTTTTATGTGGTTCCTGAGAAAATTCTTTGTGGATGACAGAAGTGTCCTATAATGTCAAAAGCTGGACATGCCTGCCAGGCTTGCACATTTCCAAACCAATGTCATCTGGAAGTTCTAAAATGACACACATTTCCTGTAGAGATATGCAATGCATCTGCGGTATCAAAATGATGTCTGAAGAAATCAAGATGTGTTTCCACAGCGTGCTTATAGGAACAATAAGTTGAATTAGTCTGATTTCCCAGCATATCACTTGTTCTACCTGAAACATCTAAATACTGAAGGAGACAACTTGAGCACTGACAGGGAGTAGGGTATGTTCTTTCTCAACCTGGAACTCACTAATTCAGATAGAAACAATGATTCCTAGAGATCCACTTGTCTCTGCTTCCCTAGTACTGGTGTTATATAGACATGGCACCATGTCCAACCCTTACATAGGTGCTGGGGACTTGAACTTATCTCATCATGCTTGCTGGCAGGCACTTTACGAACTGAGCCATCTCCCTAGCCCCAAAGCTATGAGTTATCATGCTATCAGTTACTTCAGTAGGAAAGCTGATGTTCGACTAAGAAAATGTCCTTCCAGATAGGAACTCAAAGCCAAAATCTGCATGGCTCTTTCAGTAGCTTGATGGACAAGAGCTTCTAAGAGAGTTGCAGAAGCTGTTGTGAATTGAGTAATTTCTAACTGGATGGATTAGGTGTGAAATTTGTTTTATTTTTTTAATGCATACCTTTCAGCACAGGATCAGACATATTCACAAGAGAAAGGGAAATGCACACAAAGGAGGTGAAACCTTAAATTCTGGGATGGTGTCCCATATTGTCTTTGTCTCAACTGAATAGAGATATCTGACAGGCTTTCACTGGTATTGATCTTCAGGTGATTTATACTGTGTGATCCTGTACCACAAGGCAGCTTCATTGTATATCTCTCTGTTCAAAGGACACCATTCACTCAGCCTCTTCATTTACTTGTTACCAGAGACATTGCTTAACCCAGCTTCAAATCTCACAGACCCACAGATCAAACACTATGCTGAAATAAAAATTCCCTCCCAGCAGCTATGTCTGGGCCACTCTGAGCCACATCATTTTATTCTCTTGTGTATCACATGCAAACTGGCTTTTTTGTAAAGAATTTAATCTCCTTTAATTAGAGGGAAATTGCCATGGGCTATGGTGAAGATAGTTTATACCATCCCAAGTGCTGGAAATCAAGTATTCACCACATTGCATGCAAGTTTACATAATCAGCTGTGATTTGGGTCAAGGAGAATGCAATCATAAAAGCACACAGCTAAGCAATGTTGGATTGACTTGAGCTTCTTAATGGTATCTATTGGGGCTTGCTTGTTTGCTATGTATCAGTGTTCAAAATGAACAGCAATCTAAATAACAACAAAAACAACAACAAAAAACCCAATCACCCTTGAAGCAATATTCCAATGATGCTTGGGTACTGAAGCATCCAGACCTATAAATATAAATGGGTATTAATTATCCAGGGGCTTTGAATATACTGAACAAATGTGGTGCATGATTAATGTTCATTGGACTAATTAATTAATAAGATATGATTATGAATAAAAAGTACACAAAGAAGCAGGCAAGTTCACGTTAAACACACAGGACAGAGGTAGCCCTTCCCTTCTGTTCAGTTATTGATGTTAATCTGACAGTGGATGACATAATTTAAACCACACTAGTTGTGGAGAAAGCCCCTCCATCCACTGACATGAGTTATCCATGATCCCTGATGACTATTGATCCACGGACCAGCTGGACAGGACAGGGTTCACTTTTCAATGATTTGCAATCAAAATTTCTGCTTTGGTTAGGAGGAGAGCAAGGGAGGGTAGGTACCTATTCTGACTCCAACAAGCAAAGAGGAATTAGTGGAAGATACCACATCAAATTAGTGATGCTTTCTCACACTTGTGTTTCCCCACCCTAATATGCTGATACTATAGTTCTGTATATTTTTCTGCAAGGGCACCTAGACATTGCACTTCCTTCCTCTGGGATTTTTATAAGACATTTATAAAAACCACTCTTTTATGGAGCATGCCTGCATTGGTGTGGGTGAAAGTCTGTCACAGAGCTTACCTTTTTTTTTTTTTTCCTAGTTCTTGTTCCTTGGGCTTCATCCCAACTCTCTAGACAGACTCATTTTCTGACCCAATCGACTATGCCATAGGGAGCCTAGGCATTCTATGGCCTAACAGTCCTAGGTCAGCTTGCAGATGATAGCTGTGCAGTAAGACTCTTTGTGGGGGCTTCTTGCAGACCTTCTTGGGAATATCTCAGTCAATACTGTGCCACGTGGAGACGAGTTCTTTTTCAAACAAAATGCCTTTTAGTGAATGGCTCAGTCTGAAAGAATGCTTTCTCTGTAAGCATTAAGACAATGCTGATAAACAAGGTCTGCATATGAGTATTTCTGTAACTCCAGTCAGTGGAGCATGGAGACTGGCAGATCCTGAGAGGTCACTGGCTGAGCCTAACAGAAACAGTCAACTTTCCCTTTATGAAGTGACCTTGCCTTAAAATACAAGGTAGAGAAGACTAGAGAAAGACACCAGAAGTTCTGCTCTGGTCTCCTCATGCACTCCCACAAATAGCACACACACACACATACACATGCACTGCATACACACATGCATATACTTGCACACATATACCCCTACACAGATGATTTATATTAAGTCTAAATAATTAGGCTGGAGGCAGACATCACAATAGAAAACCTGGACAGTTCTCCAGCCCTCAGGTGTCAATGTTTCTTAAGATGAGCTAAAGAGCAGATTTTTTTCTCAGTTAAACTCTAGCCTTGAAGTTGTAGATATGGGGTACTTTTCTTTATGGTGTCTCTGTTGTAAATACTTTGGTAGAAAATAGGACAAGTTTGCAATGGGCCTTCATGTGAAATCAAATGTTTCTAATGAGCTTATTTGTAGCAGGAAGCTTGGAGTCTTGAGAACACAGATAATACCACATTTCAGTCAGTCCCTGTCTGTGGTGTGCCCTGACCAGATTATCTTTCACTGGTTCCCAGATCTGCAAACTGGGGTTCATAGAAGTACTGGGAAGATCAACTAAGTCAAATACAGGCAAGCCCCAAGAGGAGGATTAAGTGTTTGGACAGCATCTGTAAAGCTCAAACACCTCAAGATGAGACACTAGAACAGTGGTTCTCAACCTTCCCAATGTGAAAACCATTTAATAGACACTATAGAAGGCTCCTTCATGGCTAAGATCAGAAACTCAAGTGACAGCAGATGCATGTCTGCTTAGACAAGGATTGGGAGAAAGAGGAACATTCTTCCATTGCTGTTGGGATTGCAAGCTGGTACAACCACTCTGGAAATCAGTTTGGCAGACCATCAGAAAAATGAACATAATACTGCCTGAGGACCAGCTATTCTACTCCTGAGCATATACCCAGAAGATGCTCCAACATGTAATAAGGACACATGCTCCACTATGTTCATAGCAGCCATATTTATAATAGCCAGAAGCTGGAAACAACCCAGATGTCCCACAACAGAGGAATAGATACAGAAAATGTGGTACATTTACACAATGGAATACTACACAGCTATTAAAAACAAGGCTTCATGAAATTTGCAGGCAAATGGATAGATCTTGAAAACATCATTCTGAGAGTAGTAACTCAGTCACAAAAGAACAAACATGGTATGTACTCACTAATAAGCAAATATTAGCACAAAAGTTTGGAATACCCAAGATTCAATTTACAGCAACTGTTGGACTGAGCATGGGGTCCCAGGTGGAGGAGTGGAAGAAGAGACTGAAGGAACTGAGGGAGTTTGCAGCCCCATGGAGGGAACAACAGTGTCAACTGGCCTGAACCCCAGTGCTCCCGGATACTGGACCACCAACCAAAGAATACACATGGAGGAACCCATGGTGCTGGCCACATATGTGTCAGAGGACGGTCTTGTTAGCCATTGGGGGAGGAGAGGCCCTTGGACCTGAGGGTGTTAGATCCCCCAGTATAGGAGAATGCCAGGGAGGGAAGACAGGAGTGGGTGAGTGGGTGGGTGGGTGGGTGGGTGGAGAGAATACCCTCATAGAGGCAGGGGAAGGGGTATGGGATAGGAGTTTCCAAAGGAGAGACCTGGAAAGAGGAAAACATTTGAAATGTAAATAAAGTATCTATAAAAAGAATAAACCCAGTGGGACCCTCCCTAAAAGAAGACTCTTTCAAGTTGCTGTGATTCCCCAACTATAAAATTATTCTTGTGCTAGTTCATAACTATAATTTTTATACTGTTATGAATCACAATGTAATTATATGTGTTTTCCAGTGGTCTTAGGTCTTAACCCCTAAGAAAGATTTGTTAGATTCCAAAGGGGTCATGACCCACAGATTGAGAAGCATTCCACTACGGGGAAACATGCCTCCACAGAGATGAGGAGACTATAGACACCCTTGAACTAGTGCCCTTCTTAATCATTAGATATGTAACTTGGAAGCTTCCAAATACTTGGTGGGGACAAAGGCAGTAACCATAACAAGGAAAGATTGGAAATGCTGGATGTAAAACAACCAAGAAAAGTCTGTACCCACAGAGAAATGCGTTTGAGTTTGTCCCATGATAAATAGCATCTGAAAACAGTTGTTTATTTTCTTCTGGGTAAGTAGATGTCCATGGTGCAAAACTTAACACCGTGACCTTGTTAGTCACAAGAATGGGGATGCAAGGAGGAAGGAGAACCATGCCCCTCTTTGACAGGCTCAGATCAAACCCCGCTAGTTCCATCTGAACAGCAAACCCTCTTTTTATACCTGGATCTCCTCCTCCCCATTTCTCCCATTCCCTGGACCATTCTAAACATTGTAATCTCTTGGGGAGGAAGAACATTCTATTGCCTACAAGTGTAACTTTGAGATAAAAATTGATATGCATTTGGAAAGAGGTCAATGTCTTTTTTTCTTTACGAGATCAAATGTACCTTTAGAAAAACAGAGAGTTTCTCAATATTTGCTCAGAAAAACAAAAAGGAGTGTGACTTTGAAAATATGTGAAGGGCTTATGATGTCTGCTTAAAGAGAAGTGCCAGAGATTTTTTTTTTGAGATTAACAATTAGAGTTTTAAGCAAATTATCCATAGGAAGTTGTATTTTAAATAATGCTGTGCATATTGGTACCTCACATGCCTGGTATTTAATAGGCACTCTGAAAATGTTTAGGTACATGATGGCTACACTCATCAAATGCCAAGCCCTTGATATTTATGCCAACTATATGATGTGTGCATGCTGATTATCATCAAGCTAAGAAAAGGTTTAAGAGGCAGAAAGTATGCAGAGGAATTGAAGGATGAGGATCAGTAACACTGAAGGACATGCATCATACAAGAAGCTGTAGGAGGGTGTGGCTCACTTCTGTGCCTTTTCAGTAGGAAATACTGACGAAGGACAGGATCAGCTGAGAACAGCTACAGAGGGTAACCTTGTGGATTCCATGGATTCCTCAGGGACCCAGAAGCCTAGCACAATGCCAACATCTTACATAGGGCAAGAGACTCAAGTGCCTCTCCTGTAGACTACACAGGGATGACTTAATGTGTCATGAAGAGGCTCATTTAACCAGAGAAGCACTTGAGTTTACAACTTGAAGTATTTCAAGTTTTATTCTCTTTCATAAGGAATGGATTCCTCATAGGAAATATATTCCCTTTATATATTTATGTATTTTAATTATTTAATTTTACACAATGAAGACATAGTGACTGCTGTATAAACTGTTTTATTCTGAGCTTATGTTAAATAATCTGCAAAATAAAAACCATAATAATACCCTCCCAAAGAATATTACCAAATACACAGCTCAGCTGGAGAGGTAGCTCAGCAGTTAAGACCTTTTGTTGATCTCCCAGAGGATCACTAGTTTGGTTCCCAACACCCATGATTACAAGTTCCTGTAACTCCAACTCTAGTGGATGTGAGGCCTTCTTCTGGTCTCTGAGAGTAAAGCACCCATGTGCACATACCTACACACAGACACACGTATGTGGACATAAATAAAAAATAAGTCTCTTAAAAGGAAAATAAGTACAAATTTAGCTCACAGTTACTTTACAAAAAATTGTTATTGTACAATTTGTTTTTATTTTTGTTCTGTTCTGTGTTTTGTTAGTCACCATTTTCCTATGTAGCCCTGACTGACCTGATGCCTCCTATGTAGTCCAGACTGGCTTCAAATTGAAGTCTCTTGTGACAATCATCTTGCTTTGGACTCCCTGGTGCTGGGATTATATATAAAACCAGCCAGATCCATATTTCCAGTTTTGTCATTTTAAGGGTTAATGAACCGCAGCTCCTTATTTTATTGTCCTAGATTAGCAAATTGGTACCACTATGAAGTGCTACTCTTAACTATGTTACCATATCTCTAGCTAGACTGCTATGAAATGTGCCTCTCCCAATGTTTCATTACTTATCTGGGTGGCAGCCAATTATCCAAATGGAGTAATATTATATCATTATTTCATGTAACTGTGTTTAAATTGCAGTGTTTCAAATTGGAATAAAATTTAACATCAATTTGTATTTGCAGAAATGGAAAATTTTCAGCCCCATTGTTCCCATGGTCCTATGATACCTTCTTTTGGGACAAAAGTCTCTTTGGCTACCTGTAATTGTTTGAATGAGAATGTTCCCCATAGGCTTGAGTGTTTGAACATTTGTCCTGAGAAGGTGGCACTGTTTAGAGAGGTTATGGAACCTTGAGAAGGTGGACACCTAAAGCAGGAAGTACATCACTGGGGGTGGGATTTGAGGGCTATGTGTTCACCACACTTCCTGCATCCCCTTTCCTGCTTCCTATATCAGGACAAAATGTGATCTCTGCTTCTTGTTCCTGATGCCATGACTTTTCCATTCCAAGAAATCTGGAGACTGCACACACTTATTTGAGATGGCAGTGCTCTCAGTAAAGTGGATCAATGGAGCCCATCATGGGGTTGTTTTATGAAGGGAAATAGATCAGGAAACATAATGTTGAGTGTTAATACTTCTCACATGAAATAGCCAGTTGTATCAACCTAGAGACAAACTATTGAGATCATGGCCGTGACTACACAATTTCGCCAGGAATAATCAGTTTCTGTAGGTTGAAATTGTGTCCAGTGACAGATTATTTATCCATGATACTGTGCTTTTGTGGAGGGTCTTTATTGCGAACATGCTTGGGAATATCCACTGTTGCTGTTTTAGCCCGTGTTAATTTAACTTTACAAAGAGTTCTCACAGGAATGGCTGCAGAAGCATTCATAAGAAAAAAAAGCCAGAGGATAAATGCACTTGAATTTATTTCCTATAACTCATGTGTAGAAATCACACAGGGTCTAGCTGCACTATTTACACCCTCAGCTTTTCTTTTCTATTAATAGGACTGGTATGTGTTCACAATTCAATCACAGCCTGGTTTCTGTAACTCTCTTATGTGTTTAGCTGTTGGAGGTATTATTCACATATGAATTACTTGTCGTTATTTTTATTGTCAACTGATATGGTCTTAACATTGATCTGAGAACCATGTGTTGGAGCAGACTGTGTCAAATTCTCAATTTACATTCAAACTTGAATCAAACTATGTGTGTGTGGGTGGGAAGATTATGAGTTAGGCTTAATCACTACAAAATTGCAGCATGGGTCAGGGGTGTGGGCATGAAGCCCCACATCTAGTTTAAGGGCTACTGGTGATTGATTCTGGAAGAGGAAAAGTCAATATTTTTAAGGGTATGGCTCTTGGTAAGTTAACCATGCTTGAGTGCATGACCCCTCAGGATTATGTGGGCAGACTTGATGGTTAAAGCAATCAAGTGGGTTCACAGAGTCAGGTGGTTAGAGAAGAACTTGTGGATCTGGGAGGAGCTAAAGGAGGGTGAATATGACCAAAACACATTGTATGAAATTGTCAAAAAACAAATAAAATGTCTGATAAAATGACTATGTCTTCATTGTTTATAGTCACATTGTAATGTGAGCTTTGGGCCAATAGAACCAGGTCTGAGTAGAAATACACATGATTTTGTTGATATGTAGAAAAAGGCTGAGGTTTTAAATGGGGCTGTAGGTCCCAGTCATGAAAGAATGAAGAACATAAGCAATTACGGTTTGAGGTTGTCCTAATAATGAATTTTTGCCCTTAGCAACTGGCAATGATTCTTAATTTCCTTGTGGGCTGTGGTCCTAATGGTAAATTTCTATTTTTTTCTCAGGCATGTAGTCCATTTTACCTCTATTCAGTGGGTCTCTCATGTACCCACTCCACAGCAAGAAGCAAAGGGGATTATTGTGTCCACTCTTACTCCAGCCAATCTACAGTTACAGAGACCCAACTCTGTTCTAGAAGGAGTTCCAAGACATCTGCAGACCAGTGGGAAATGAGAGTTATGGGCAATTCATGGATGGGAAACTTTAAACCAAAAGAAAATCCAAAACCCACTAGAGCCATTATCTCCCTGCTCTGGGGTCCATTCTCTATTGGAGAAGATTCTAACAATTGCCATTCCACTTCATTCTACTTTGACCTGAGCTATACTTTTCTATTCTATTTTTTTTTTCCTACTGATCAACAAAAAAAAGTCCCACATGTTGGCTGGTATCATAATGATTTCCAACAGTCTTAGAAAATGTTGTCAGACCTATATTTATCACATGTGGGGTGTGATGTGGTGAAATTATTTAATACAGTCAAGAAATCTCACTGAAAGCAAAATAATGTTGTATTGATTTGTGTTTTCAAGGACCCTAGGAAGGCAGAACAGCATTTGGAGTCACAGTGTCTAGGAGTATTGTGTGGTTATTGATCTCTGCATTCAAATTCATCTTTGGTTATTATTAGAAATTAGAACTTAGACAAGCTAGCATCATGGGATACTTGTTTCTCACCTCTAAAGCCAAAGGTTAAGTGAGACATTAACACTAATTGGGAGAATTAAAATCCTCTAAATAGACTAGTAGGAGTATTCTGCATATGATGCTACAGCTACCATAAAACATGGCTTTCTTTTTCATTACTGAGATGTAAACTGTAGCCTTTCATCCTAAAGTTGTGAAGTCTCTATGGATTCAACATGTAGATGTTGTAATAGTTACTACTTTTCTCATTACTATGACAAAATATCTGAAAGAAGTTACTTCAGCAATGGAGGGTTTATTGTGGCTCTCAGTTTGAGGGTACACAGTCCATCATGGAGGGAAAGCATGGCAGCAGCAGCATGAGGCAGCTAGTCATATGGCATCTACAGTGGTGAAGCAGAGAGAAATAGATGCTGGTCATCATCTCACTTTGTCCTTTTTATTTAGTTCAGGATCCTGGCCAATGGTATAGCTCCAACCACATTTAGTGTGAATTTTCTCAACTCAATTTATCTAGCCTAGAAACTCTTCCATAGGCATATCCAGAGACATGTCTCTTGGGTGATTCTAGATCCTGTCAAGTTGACAGATGTGGATCTGCCCTGAGGAGAAAAGTATCTTAGGGTTTTATTGCTGTGAAAAGACACCATGAACAAGGCAACTCCTATAAAGGAAAACATTTCACTGAGGCTTGCTTACAAGTTCATGGGTTTAATCCATTATAATCATGGTGGGAAGCATGGCAGCATCCAGCCAGTCATGGTGCGAGAGAAAGAGCTGAGAGCTCTACATATTGATCCAAAAGCAGCATAAGGAGACTGTACACCAAACTTGGCATAGCTTGATCATAGAAGACTTCAAAACCTGGCTCCACAGTGACACACACCCTTCAATAAGGCCATACCCACTCCAGAAAGGCAATTCCTCTCAATAATGCTCCTCTCAGTCAGCCTAGCATTCAAACACATGACTCTATGGGAGCGATACCTATTCAAGCAACTACAGAATGATCTCCACTTTAATCTCTTCTAAAATCATTGTTTGTTCCAGAAACACTGACATGAGTCCATCTAGCTGACTGATAACAGCCCCTCATTGAGATCCTCTGCATGACCCTATGATATGCTTCTTCCTTAAGATTC
The DNA here is from genome assembly GCA_019843965.1 of Rhynchomys soricoides. Taxonomy (NCBI): domain Eukaryota; kingdom Metazoa; phylum Chordata; class Mammalia; order Rodentia; family Muridae; genus Rhynchomys; species Rhynchomys soricoides. The sequence continues at coordinate 48,344 of JADRCH010013434.1, forward strand.
CATGGCTCACCTGACCATTCATTAAAGTTTAATTCATGTCTCTTCCAACCCACTCTTTTATACAGCATGGTAGCCTGAATGCACTGCACAGCTTTGGCAGAACTCTCTCGAAGAAAGGCAGATGTATCTCCACTATCACCAGCTTTTCTATAATTACTGATGGACTCAAAATACCAAAGATAAGGAGTAAATATCGACAAGCAATACAAACCAGCTGACCTACTTCTGCTAGGCCCTATAGAGAACATTCTTTCGTGAGTTCAAAATCAATAGGTGATTGCTTTTACTATCTTTAATTAGTAGAATCCATTTTTTTTTTTCAGCTAGGCTATTACCAAAACTGTGTAATGGCTGAAATTGAGAGGCCTTCCCATACAGTCTCAGTCAGAACTCAGTGATGAAAATTGTATCCTAATTTCTGTGCTGCTATAGATAAGAGGAGATTGTCCTCCTTTGCGGAGATGACAGGTATAAAGCTGTGCTTCTCAGTCCCACAAATACACTCCTACTCACAGTTGCACCTGCCTTTTCTGTTTCATAGTCAGTCCCTCAAGGTGCACTTATTGGGTACCAACTGTATATTACATAGACCTCATTCATGGACTGAGAATTGTGTTGCTTTGTAGAAGAAACTGGGGAAACAGGGATGAGGTACATTCTTCTGTCATCTCTCCCACTTCACAGACAGGAAACTGTAATCAAGGTTTGTGAAGTGAATGGTGGGTAAATTTCATTCTGAAGCCCAGGCCCAGGTACCAGTAGCACCTTGTTAGTGAAAGTTTTTAAGGTTATGACATATGTCTATTATGGACTAGAGTAGACAAAGGAGCTGGGACCCCTTTATATTTAGCATCCTAGTTTATACTTTGACTACACTCCCTGTGTTTGTGTGTGTGTGTGTGTGTGTGTGTGTGCACATGTGTGTGTTTTTCTGGAGAATGACTACCCAGAATCAAAGAGGGCAAAATAGTTCACTAGGTGTCTTAGTTAGGGTTTTACTGCTATGAACAGACACCATGACCGAGGCAACTCTTAGAAGGACAACATTTAATTGGGGCTAGCTTTCAGGTTCAGAAGTTCAGTCTATTATCACCAAGACAGGAACATGGCAGCATCCAGGCAGGCATGTACAGGAGGAGCTGAGAGTTCTACATCTTTATCTGAAGGCTGCTAGCAGAATACTGGTGTCTTAGTCAGGGTTTCTAGTCTTACACAAACATCATGACCAAGAAGCAAGTTGGGGAGGAAAGGGTTTGTTCAGCTTACACTTCCACTTTGCTATTCAGCACCAAAGGAAGTCAGGACTAGAATTCTAGCAGGTCAGGAAGCAGGAGCTGATGCAGAGGCCATGGAAGGATGTTTCTTACTGGCTTGCTTCTCCTGGCTTGCTCAGCCTGCTTTCTTACAGAACACAGCCCAGGGATGGTACCACTCACAAGAAGCCCTTCCCCCTTGATCATTAATTGAGAAAATGCCTTACAACTGGATCTCATGGAGGCATTTTCTCAACAGAATCTCCTTTCTCTCTGATAATTTCAGCTTCTGTCAAGTTGACACACAAAACTAGCCAGTACAATTGGCTTCTAGGCAACCCACAACCACAGTGCCATGCCTACTCCAAAAAGGCAGCACCTACTTAAATAGGACTACACCTTCTAATAGTGCCACTCCCTAGGCTGAGTATATACAAATCATCAAACTAGGTAAAGTTGATTTTTGTCAAGTCTAAAGACCTAAGTTTGATCCCCAAGATCCTAATTGGTTAAAGGAGATAGCCACTTCCTTTGTGTCATCTCTGACTTCTAACATATGTCACAGCATATGTGTGCATTTATGCACATTGCTCCTAATCCACAAAAAAAAAAAAAAAATAGAATTAAGGCAGAAGGATGTACCCTGACTGTTTACTTGTTCCTCAGATTTGACAGCTAATCTGGACAGGAAGTCATACACTTAAGTCAGTTTTAAGGTTCACGGGATCATGGTTTTCCAAGCATCTACACTTATAAATGCATATGGAATTGATAGACTTAAACCAGTTTCTTGAACATTCCATCAAATGTCACCCATACCTTCTGCACACAGTTATCGTCCATCTTTGTCCCAACACAACAAGCCTGTTGTTCCCTTCTGAATGGTAGCAGAAAAGCCAACATCAATTTGGTGGTTCAGAAAGTTCCTCTCATCACAAGGGAAACAGTGTCTATTGCTGGCTGACAGCACAATTATATAGCATTGTTCTGTGAAATACATTAACATATATTTTGAGTCCTTTACAATTCTGCCTGTGTGTTGGTAAGTGACATATTCTAATGTGTGAGGAGGAGTTGAGGATGACAACTGTTATCTCACTGTAGTATTTACCAGCCATACAAAGTAGAACTGTATAACCATAGAGTACAGAATGTCTCAGTCAAGGACACATGGAAAGCTGTGTGAACAAACCTGTATGAATACGACATTAAACATGCTAGATTAAATGCTGGGAATTCCAATAACTGATTCTTTAGTTATTTTGTTTACATTCTGGAAAATGTCAGTTTTATGTTGCTGCATTTTTTGACATGGATTCCTGGGATATTTTCCAGGGAAGGCTCTTGATATCAAGTCCCTGGTGGAGAGTAGCATCGTGTGACATCTGATGACTTTGGCTTTTGTGCCTGTTCATCTTCTGTTCTGCACAGGGCATCTTCTCTTAGCCTCACTCCTCAATACTTCATCCTTTTCCATGTTGTCCACATTTCCCAAATGGAGCACACTGATATTCTTCAAGGAACTTTGAACCGCAATGATGTACTTGGAGCACTTTTGGACCATACTAAGGTACTTCCAGGATCTCTACACCCACACGCATATAATAACTGGAGGAGGAGGTAGTGGTCCAGGTGATGACTCCCCCACCTTCTCCAATAAAGGCTGGCTGTACCCCTTGAGTGAATGACGTACATGATGATTTCTATTCCTCTCAAGCTTCAATGGATTTTCCTTCCTCTCTTGAGTGTGTACATTGTCAGTTCATTATGCCACCTGCCAGTTGGGATATCTAATTTAACATTGTATTACTTACTTCTAGGAGTAATACCTGTATACATGCCGATGTCTGCTGCTTTACTCTGTAATCCTATGACATAGGAGTTCTTTTAAAATTCATAACAACTTTTTGATAGTACCATTTCAATATAGATATTGCAACAATATTGCAAATGACTCAGGCATTCTAAAGAAAAATAAAAATAACAGCCTCTAGCTGACTGAATTTTGAACTTGCATACCATGCCCAACCAAGCTTTTCATAGGTTGACATTTTGGGTTCAACCTTAGGTTCTCAGTTAACATTTAATGACACTGGAAAGGGGAAGAGGCATGTTAAACTACGTTTAGAATAAGTAATTGGAGCATTCTAGTTTCCATCTGTGGCGGGAGACCTCTGCCTGGGCCACCAGGGCTCCATAGCCAAATAGTGCTGGGGGAAAGCTAGCCTCCCAGGAGTGTGGAAAAGCCTGTGAGAGGAGGTAAGAGGACTAACACTGCTCAGCAGGACTCACCCAGAATCCTTAGGACACAGGGACTGAGGAACAGCTGGGAGGAAGGAGCCTTCCTGTTTCCATCTGTGGCAGGATATCTCTGCCTGGGCCACCAGGGTTCCATAGCCAAATAGCACTGTGAAAAAGATAGCCTCCTGGGAGTGTGGGCAAGCCTGTCTGCACAGAGGGACCCACCTGGAATATCCAAGACACAGAGACTGAGGAGTGGACTTCTGGTTTCTTTCAGTGGATGGGGAGCAGATCCTGTGACACAGGGCTCCATACTCACACAGTGCTGGTATACCAGGAGTACTGAAATACCTTCAAGCACAGGCAAGACCATCACTTCTTTTAAAATTCACTGGACCAAGAAGGACCTTTGCAGACCCATAAGGACATAGGAAACAAGGGACAGCTGGGGATTACATCCTTCTTGTTTCTGTCTGCACCCCAAAGCTGACCCTGAACCACAGTTCTCCAAACCCAAATTTCCCTCAGAGAGAACTGGTCTTCAAGGAGTATGGACACCTAGGCTTGCAGGAAAGACAAGCCACAGTCAGAGAAAGTAAGACCATGAAAAACCAGAGATAACCAGATGGTGAAAGGAAAGGGCAAGAACACAGGGAACAGAAAACAAGGCTACTTGGCATCATCAGAACCTAGCTCTCCCACCAAAGCAAGCCTTGGATACCCCAACACACCAGAAAAGGAAGACTCAGACTTAAAATCACATCTCAAGAGGATGATAGAAGATTTTAAGAAGGAAATAAATAACTCCCTTAAAGAAATACAAGAGAACACAGGTAAACAACTAGAAGCCTTTAAAGAGGAAACACAAAAATTCCTCAAAGAATTATAGGAAAACAATCAAATGGGCAGAATTACAGAAAAACACAATCAAACAGATGAAAAAAATGAACAAGAACATGAAGGAACTAAAAACAGAAATTGAAACAATAAAGAAATCACAAAGGGAGAGAATGCTGGGGTTATAAAACCTAAGAAAGAAATCAGGTCATAGATGCAAGCATCACCAACAGAATACAAGAGATTGAAGAGAGAATCTCAGGTGCAGAAGATACCATAGAAAACATTGACACAGACAAAGAAAACACAAAATGCAAAAAGCTCCTAACCCAAAACATCCAGGATATCCAGGATACAATGAGAAGACAGAACCTTAGGATAATAGGTATAAAAGAGAGTGAAGATTCCCAACTTGAAGGACCAGTAAATATCTTCAACAAAATTATAGAAGAAAACTTCCCTAACCTAAAGAAAGAGATGAACATAAATATACAAGAAACCTACAGAACTCCAAATAGACTAGACCAGAAAAGAAATTCCTCCTGTCACATTATAATCAAAACACCAAATACACAAAATAAGGAAAGAATATTAAAAGCAGTAAGGGAAAAAGGGCAAGTAACATATAAAGGCAAACCAATAAGAATTACACCAGACTTCTCAACAGAGACGATGAAAGCTAGAGATCCTGGACAGATATACAGATTCTAAGAGGACACAAATGCCAGCCCAGGCTACTATACCAGCAAAACTCGCAATAATCATAGATGGTGAAACCAAAATATTCTATGACAAATCCAAATTTGCACAGTATATTTCCACAAACCCAGCCCTACAAAGAATAATACATGGAAAATGCCAACTCAAGGAGAGAAACAACACCCAAGAAAAAGCAAGAAAGTAATCTTTCAATAAACCCAAAAGAAGGTAGCCACACAAACATAAAAACAACATCAAAAATAACAGGAAGCAACAATCACTATTCTTTAATAACTCGTAACATCAATGGACTCAATTCCCCAATAAAAAGACATAGACTGACAGACTGGATCCATAAACAGGACTCAGCATTTTGCTGCATCTAGGAAACACACCTCCATGTTAAAGACAAACACTACCTCAGAGTAAAGGTCTGGAAAACAATTTTCCAGGCAAATGGCCCCAAGAAACAGGCTGGAGTAGCCATTCTAATATCGGATAAAATCGACTTTCAAACAAAAGTCATCAAAAAAGATAAGGAAGGACACCACATACTCATCAAAGGAAAAATCTACCAAGAAGAACTCTCAATTCTGAACATCTATGCCCCGAATGCTAAGGCTCCCACATTCATAATAGAAACTTTACTAAAGCTCAAAGCACACATTGCACCTAACACAATAATAGTGGGAGACTTCAACACCCCACTATCATCAATGACAGATCTTGGAAACAAAATCTAAACACAGACATAGTGAAATTAACAGATACTATGAAGAAAATGTTTTTAATAGATATCTATAGAACATTTCATCCTAAGTCAAAAAAATATATCTTATTCTCAGCACCTCATGAAACCTTCTACAAAACTGACCACATAATTGGTCACAAAACAAACATCAACAGATATAATAAGATTGAAATAATCCCATGCCTCTTATCAGATGACCACGGAATAAGGCTTGTCTTCAATGGCAACAATGACAACAGAAAGGCCACATACACATGGAAACTGAACAATGCTCTAATCAGTGATAACTCGGCTGAGGAAGGAATAAAGAAATAAATTAAAGACATCCTAGAATTTAATGAAAATGAAAGTTCTACATTCCCAAACCTATGGCACACAATGAAAGCAGTGTTAAGAGGAAAACTCATAGCTCTGAGTGCTCCAAAAAGAAACTGGAGAGAGCATATACTATCAGCTTAACAGCACACCTGAAAGCGCTAGAACAAAAAGAAACTAAAATACCCAAGAGGAGTAGAAGACAGGAAATAATCAAATTAAGGGCTAAAATCAACCAAGGAGAAACTAACAGAACTATATAAAGAATCAACAAAACTATGAGCTGGTTCTTTGAGAAAATAAGATAGACAAATCCTTAGCTAGACTAACCAAATGGCACAGAGACAGTATTCAAATTAACAAAATTAGAAATGAAAAGGGAGATATAACAACAGATTCTGAGGAAATTAAAAAAAAATTCATCAGATCCTACTACAAAAGCCTATATGCAACAAAATTGGAAAATCTGGATGAAATGGACAATTTTCTAGACAGATACCAAATACCAAAGTTAAGGCAGGATCAGATAAACCATCGAAACAGTCCCATAACCCCTAAAGAAATAGAAACAGTCATTAAAAGTCTCCCAACCAAAAAAAAGCCCAGGACTAGATGGTTCAGTGCAGAATTCTATTAGACCTTTAAAGAAGACCTAATACCAATACTCTTCAATCTATTCCACAAAATAGAAACAGAAGGAACACTACCCAGTTCATTCTATAAGGCCACAGTAATAGTGATACCAAAACCCCACAAAGTCCCAACAATAAAATAAAACATCAGACCAATTTCCCTTACGAATACTGATACAAAATTACTCAATGAAATTCCTGCAAACCAAATCGAAGAACACATCAAAACAATCATTCAGGACAAATCAAGTAGGTTTCATCCCAGGGAAGCAGGGAAGTTTCAATACCCAGAACTCCATCAATATAATCCACTACATGAACAAACTCAAAGAAACAAACCATATGGTCATTTCATTAGATGCTGAAAAATCATTTGACAAAGTTCAACATCCCTTCTTGATAAAAGTCTTGGAAAGATCAGGAATTCAAGGAGCATACCTAAACATAGTAAAAGCAATATACAGTAAACCAGTGACCAACATCAAACTAAATAGAGAGAAACTCAAAGCAATCCCACTAAAATCAGGGACTAGGCAAGGCTGCCCTCTCTCTCCCTATCTATTCAATATAGTACTTGAAGTTCTAGCTAGAGCAATTAGACAACAAAAAGAGGTCAAAGGGATACAAATTGGAAAGGAAGAAATCAAAATATCACTATTTGCAGATGATATGATGGTATACTTACGTGACCCAAAGAACTCAAGAAGCTAGACTCCAGAGATCCAAATAACTCGATCAAAAAATGTGGAATAGAGCTAAACAGAGAATTCTCCACTGAGGAAACTAGAGTGACTGAGAAGCACCTAAAGAAATGCTCAACATTCTTAGTCTTCAAGGAAATGCAAATTAAAAAAATCCTGAGATTCCACCTCACACCAGTCAGAATGGCTAAGATCAAAAACTCAGGTGATAGCAGATGTTGGCATGGATGTGGAGAAATAGGAACGCTCCCCCATTGCAGGTGGGAATGCATGCTGATACAACCTCTGTTGAAATCAGTTTGGTGGACCCTCAGAAAAATCAACATAAGACTACCTGAGGACCCAGCTATTCCACTCCTGGGCATATACACAGAAGATGTTCAAACATGTAATAAAGACACATGTTCCACTATATTCATAGAATCCATATTTATAATAGCCAGAGAAACTGGAAACAAACAAACAAAAAAATTCAGACTTAGGACATAAGGAGGAGCAGAAATCTCTTTTTTAGAAATAGATATGTTAAAGCAGAAAAATTTTCTCTCCTTAAGGACATTAATGTCTTTAGACATTCTACTTAATTTTCTACTATAGAGTTCTCTGGAATCAATAATTGTAAGAAAGAAATAATGAATGAAAGGAAGAAAGGAAGGAATATAGAAAGAATGAAAGAATGAATGAAAGAAAGAAAGAAAGAAAGAAAGAAAGAAAGAAAGAAAGAAAGAAAAGAAATTAATTATCAGGTACTTGATGAGATACAGTTGTTACAAGTTGAATGGGCCAATTGACTATTAGTAACATCCCAAATGGGATTAACTCTTTATTTAAACGTATGTTTTTCTGATTAAAATAATTCTCAGTGATACAACTAGGATGTTGAGGTGTGTGTGTGTGTCTGTGTGTGTGTGTGTGTACGTATGTGTGTGTGTGCGTGTGTGTGTGTGTGTCCTTTTCAAATGATTCCTCATTAACTTCATTTTTCTGAGTGTCCTGTGGAAGGTGGAAGTATGGGTCTTTGCCTGTGGCAGCCTATGTTTTATCATTATTGGTGGACAGCAATATTCTATAAAAGAATAAATAAATCACCTTCTTTCATGTGTAAAAATAAAAAGAATAAGTAATTGGGGATGAACATCATACTAGAACCAACACTTACAACTCACTAGCTATGATTGTGTTTTGTATATTGTGTGGCTTAACATCAATATTGGTGAGCAGGGCTGACCAGTGATTTCCCCAATCAATGTACGGTAAATTCTGCAAATGACGACATTCAAATTTCAATGGAGCCCAGTTGTCTTAGATGACTTAAAATATTTGCTGCCCACTTCACTAATATCTACATGGGACACATTTCACCCTTACTGCCTAAGGGACATTCAATGAGACACAGTGGGGGGGAGGGGAGAGATTTGAGATAGCTGGCATTCCTGATGTTAGTGTAGATTAGGGTGATGTAGATTAGATTCATTTGTGATGAATCTGGGCACTCTACATCCCTGCTTGAATATTCCAGTATCGTACACCAAGTCTCTGAGACAGCAAGAGGTTACTTATTGTCTGGAGCCAACACAGCAGTTGAACTATTAAAACTTAGTCAGTAGAACTTAACAATGGGAATTGTCTCAAAAATGTTTTAGATTTCTAGATTCTGATGATGTTGTTATATCTGTATCTTTTAAACACAGGTTGTGATATGACAAGTGACCAGAACTGTGTTTTGAGAAACACATGTGCTTTGCCTATTAACACTCATTGAGAGTGGGGTAATCCCAAGATAGACTCTGTTTTAATTTTTTATGTCTTGGGTGTGGACCCTCCACAAATTTCAGTTTGAGAAGAGATAAAGAGACTGTGCTTAAACTTGTTTGTGGTTGCTAAGAACATTATATTCTTGTGTGTGTGTGTGTGTGTGTGTGTGTGTGTGTGTGTGTTGTCCTAATTCAGAGCTCGTGTGGTTTGCTATTTTTGCTAGACATATTTGGTTGGATCAATGTTTTTTAATGGTGCTTTGCTGCATAGAATTTTGTTACCATCAACATATCTATCTATCTATCTATCTATCTATCTATCTATCTATCTACCTACCTACGTACCTACCTATCTATCTATTTATCTATCTATCTATCTGGTCCTCTCTTTAACTTATTTTTTTCTAAGTGAGACTACATTACTCAGCTTTGCCTTGAAATCCCACCCTGATCCTGGCAGGCAGGATGTTGCAATAACAGTTTCACTGGAATTGAAACCCTTCTTCTAGGACTGACAGGGAAGCTCCTGAAACTCAGGAGATTAAACAATCCTCCTTTGTCTGGGAAAGCTGAAATTTGAGAGAATCTTAAAGTTTCCTCTCAGTCTTTATAGAAACATCAAACAGCTGCTGGGAGGGAGACTGACCAGGCAAGCTTCAGAGAGGAGGTGCTCAGCCCTGTGGAGCTGCTTGCATGCTGTTCAGAGAGAGCCCTGGGGTTGGTGTATTTCCGAGTCCTTGTCCACACTGGGGTGAGCTTTGCAGTGACTCAAATGTTTTTGGGTTATCTCGGCTTGTGTTCACAGCCCTACATCCACACTCCTACATGTAATTCCAATAAAAACCCCTCGAGTGACCAAGTTGGACTTCCATGCCATTGTTACTTTGGACCATCATGCGTTCCCTTTCTGGGGTGAGGAGACATACATACCTCTGTTGTTTTTTCCATTGAGAAAGTCACACACATGACACTCAGCCTGGGAAGTCCTGGGGATGACAGCCTTACTGCCTGGCCTGCATGACTTTTTCTCAGCAGCCATTTCTGTCTGTTACCTGAGTGAAGCACATGCCTTTCCCTTGCACATATGTCAATATAAACCAACCACTGTCTTCTTGCATTTTGAATAGAAATAAATACACAACAATATTTAATTTATAGCCAGCATTAAATGATATAATTTGGAATTAGAAGAATGGCTTTGTCCTAATCCAATGAGGTATTTTATGAGCTGCCTTTATGATCACATTTATTCAGTTAGATGAATAATCTCAAATGCTCTATTTTTCCCCAAGGATATTAAGATTATTTTAACACCTTTAGTTCTTCATAAATTTTGATTGGTACCATTTTCTTAAAGAACTATTTAGGCCACTTTAGTAAACCTGGCCCGTGGCGTGGTGTGTCAGCGTCATTTCATTAGATGATCAGAATGCATCAAATTTTCTTTTGTTATTAAGTTATTCTGTATACTTTTAAAAAATGATTTCTGCAACTAATTAGTCAGATACTAGCAATAATAATGACTGCTATTAAACTCTGGTTAACCCATTGTGAGACTCTACACTCCAGCAGGTAATACATTTAATGAGCATGTTGTTCTTTTCTAAAAAAGATTTATTTATTTTTATTATGTATGTTTGTTTACATGTGTGTATGAGCAGTGTGTGTGCGCACGCATGTGTGTGTGTGTGTGTGTGTGTGTGTGTGTGTGTGTGTGTGTGTTGTATATATGCACCATGAGTGATCTGAACCCACAGAGTCCAGAAGCGGGTGTCAGGTCCCCTAGAATCAGAATTAAAGGTAGTTGTAGGTCATCCTGTGAAAGCTGGGCATGGAACTCTGGTTGTCTGCAAAAGAAGCCATGACTTTTAACTGTTGAGCTGCCTTTCCAGTTCCTCTTTTGTTTTTTCAATCAAGAATTCAACATGAAGCTGGCACCATAGATGAAGAAAAGCGATGGAAAATTTCCTATTCAAAAATTTTCTAACCAACATGCTCATGTTCAGATCAATTTCTCTGCTAGGGCAGATGGATCTCCCTTCAGACAAACAGTCACACATGTACTCCCACATGCACACACACTGCATGCATGCACATGTGTTCCCCAGGCCAACTAGTCTCTTTAGACTCTGTCTTCAAATGGCAGCAGAGGCAGGAGACACAGCATGTGCTTCAGAATGCCAGCATTACTGAAGAATTTCTGTCATACTGACCATTTCAAATGCAGAGGCAAGCAACAGAGCATAAGCTATATACACATGTGATATATTGAATACTTGCATATTCCAAAGACTTTGACAGTACATTGCACTGCAATGTTCCCCTTTGTGATCATGTATCTGGCCCAGAGCTGAGGCTTTGAATCTTGAGAGAGCATTGGACATACTGTAGTGCAAACTAACATAAACATTTGAAATATGGCTTGTTCCACGTCTTTACTCCTTTTTTACCATCTTAAAGAGGACCAATTGCATCACTGTATGTTAGGACAGTGTGCAGGCTGTAGGATCTTCCTTGTGGTCCAGAAGCTAGGCTTACATACATTTCCCCCCAGGAATCATTGCACCTCACATACAATGGTGAGCATCTTCATCAAGGGATGTCCAACCACATGGTTATTTAGACAGACCATCAGTATTTACCCATTCCAGGGGTCTCGGAAGTCTGTCCTCTCTATTTACTGAGTTGCAACTTGACAGGTAGAAAACTCAGATGTGTGAGAACTTCAAAATATTCCTGCCTCTCACAGGAATCCAACTTTATCTAACCTTAGTGTTCCTTAATTCTTTGACACACAACGGAATAAAGCCCTGAAGAATTAATTGCTTTAGCTAATGTGCAGGGAGCTGATCCTTTATTCCAAACCTGGCACTCTAAATGGGAGAAGGCAGCAAAGTTGTGTAAACAGAATGTAATCTTTAATCACACATCTGGAAGTGAAGGCTCCCATCAAGTTACTCACAATTACTGAATGGTAATGACAGAGGGAACTCAAGAAAGCACTTATATTTAGATGCAGAGCTACCCTGAAATGCAGTCTTCTGTGAGCTGCAAGATCCTGAGAGTCTTCTTTGTCATCTTTTCACACCTGCAACAGCAAGACTTTCTGCAAAGTCCCTTGTTAATGCAGAGGGAAGGATTATGTGTGAATTTGATTATTATTTTCTTGAGTTTTCCTTTGGGAAACCCGTGTAGCAAAAAAGAGATTCCTAACCTCAAGTCAATGCATATAAACATTATAGATCCATGTCTGGCTCCCTCTTATGTGGTCATCACCACTACCATAATCTCTATTTGATCACTACCTCTGTGCTAATCTGTCTCTAATAAATTCCCTGGAATGGTGTCCCCTTCTCACTCTGATCAGTCCAAGTCCTTGGGTAATATTTTAGGAAAAGATATACTAATGACTAGTGACCCTGTGTATCTTAAATTCACACAGCAGTTTCTGTTCCTCAGTTTCTTTACTCAGTTCTGGGTTCTGGGAGACTTCTGGTCACATTCCATAGGTTCATCTAATTCAGATCCCGTGTCAATGGTTGACACTTGGATTTTGTAAATTCACACCAAAAGAATGAAGCTGGCAGCTTCTCAGTTCACTGGGTGCAGACAAATCTTCATTACTTCAGACAAGCTTTTGTGCAGATTGGTACAGTATATCCCTAGTTATTCTTTACTGTTATTTCCACATTGTAATTAAACACTCAGAACTTCTTTCCAAAGCTTTTATTTTTAAGTTCACACCAGACATCTTAATATTATGTTGATAGTGATAGAAAAATTTTATGATTTAAACTTTTCATTAAATTTAAAATATTGGAGGCTGGGGAGATAGTTCAGAGGGTAAGAGCATTGGCTTTTCTCCCAGCCATCTTGCAGTATTTGGTCCCCAGTACCCACATGGCAGTTTACAACCCTCTGTAGCTCCAGTCCCAGAGGATCTGGTGCCCTCTTCTGGCCTCCTCAGGCACTGCTTGCATGTGGAGCACATGTATGCATACACATAAAATAAATTGAAGCCAAAAATGAGATCTCAGAGGGCTTCTTAGAAGTGTTTATACGAGACAGGTAAGACTAAGGGTTAGAAAGCTGGGGAGATGCTGGTCAAGGATACTAAGATATAGTTGGACAGTGAAATATTGATGTGTCAGCCAGTGCCCAGAGGGGGGATTAGAGATGATGCTTAATTATGCATTGCAGTTCTTCTTCTTCTTCTTCTTCTTCTTCTTCTTCTTCTTCTTCTTCTTCCTCCTCCTCCTCCTCCTCCTCCTCCTCCTCCTCCTCCTCCTCCTCCTCCTCTTCCTCCTCCTCCTCTTCTCTTTCTTTTTCTGAGACAGAGTGTAGCTGTGAATATCCTGGAATTCCAGATTTGCTCTGTAGACCAGGCTGGCCTGGAACTTAGAGATCTACCTGCCTCTGCCTCCCAAGTGCTGGGATTAAAGCCATGCACGACCACCACTTGGCCACTGTAGTTTTTAATGCCACAGAAGAAATGATTTTCAAGTTTTTTTTCCACAAAGAAATGATAAAATTTTGAAGGGAAATGTTTGCTCTTCTTTGAAAATTCCATGGGAGCATACATGTTCTGAGACAGGCAGCACATTGTACTCTGCATATAAGTGCAACTTAGAAAACATTTTTTGTAATGTATTCACATGTGTGCTCTTGTGTGCTCACACATGTGGAGACGAAAAGTGGATGTTCAATGTCATCCTCAGTCAGTCTTGCTTTATTTTTGGAGCTGGGTCCCTCCCTGAGCTCAGAGTCTCCCAATTCTGGTAGGCTGGTGAACTCCAAGGCTCTACCTGTTTTGACCTCCCCAGTGCTAGACTTATAGATACACACCAATGCCAGATCTTCATGCTTGCCTGGGAAACACTCTACTGACTGAACCATCTCCTCAGCCCCTGCATGGGCAAAGTTTACATAGTCATGAACAGGGTTAAAATATAAATTGACTTCTCTAACTAAAATAGATAAACAAATGAAAGCAAGCTTTTATTATTTTAAAATTAAATGTCTTTTTAAGGCTTGAAACTTAAGTCTGATATTTTCTTTTTCTGTTTATATGTGAATGTGTATCTTCATATGTATGAATATGTGTGTGTATGTTGTGGTGGGGTAGGTAGTGAATTATGGTGGAGAGAGACAGACAGAGAGAGAGAGAGAGAGAGAGAGAGAGAGAGAGAGAGAGATTCACATATAAGAAGTGGATGTCTTTTCTCAATCACCATCTACCTGCTTTCTTAAGAGAGTGTCTTGTAAGCAGGCTGGTCACTAAGAACTCGCTCTATCTGTCTCTGCCTCCTCAAAGCTGGGATGACAAGTTCAAACTATCACATCTGGCTTTTTCGCTTTTTTGTTGTCTCCTGGTTGAAGCTAAGCCCCCATGCCTATCACATCAGCACCAGCAACATTTCCTACAGCCTTGTGATACAGTCAGATTATTTTTTCATTTATTTTTGACACTTTATTTACATTTCAAATGTTTACCCCTTTCTAGGTCTCTCTTCTGGAAACTGCCTATCCCCTCTCCCATCTCCTTGCCTCTATGAGTCATTGGGGCTCTGTTCAGGAACTTTTCCCCCGTGCCCATGTGTTTGAGATTTTTTAAGCACTTTCTCTTCTATTAGATTCAGTGTATCTGGTTTTATGTGGAGGTCCTTGATCTACATGGACTTGAGCTTTGTACAGAGAGATAGGAATGGATCAATTTTCATTCTTCTACATGTAGACTGCTAGTTGAACCAGCACCATTTGTTGAAGATGCTGTCTTTTTTCCACTGGATGGTTTTAGCTCCTTTGTCAAAGATCAAGTGACCATAAGTGTGTGGTTTCATTTCTGGGTCTTTGATTCTATTCCACCTGCCTGTCACTTTACCAATACCATGCAGTTTTGTTTTTTTTTGTTTTTTTTTTTTTGTTTTTAAACTACTGCTCTGTCATACAGCTTGAGCTCAGGAATGCTGATTCCTCCAGAAGTTCTTTTATTGTTGAGAATAGTTTTTCCTATCCTGGGTTTTTTGTTATTCCAAATAAATTTGAGAATTGCTCTTTCTAAATCTATGAAGAATTGAGTTGGAATTTTGAAGGGGATTGCAGGATGGCCATTATAACTATATTAATCCTGCCAATCCATGAGCGTGGGAGATCTTTCCATCTTATGAGGTCTTTGATTTCTTTCTTTGGAGACTTGAAGTTCTTGTCACACAGATCTTTCATGTGTTTGATTAGAGTAGCACCAAGATACTTTATATTGTTTGTGATAATTGTGAAGGGTGTCATTTCCCTAATTTCTTTCTCAACCTGTTTATCCTTCCAGTATAGGAAGGCTACTGATTTGTTTGAATTAATTTTATATCTGGCCAGTTTGCTGAAGTCATTATGAGCTGTAGCAGTTCTCTTGTAAAGTTTTTGGGTCACATAAGTATACAATGATATCATCTGCAAATAGTGATACTTTGATTTCTACCTTTCCAATTTGTATCCCTTTGACTTCCACTTGTTATGTAATTGCTCTAGCTAGAACTTCAAGTACTATATTGAATAGATAGGGAGAGAGAGGGCAGTCCTGTCTACTCCCTGATTTTATAGGAATTGCTTCAAGTTTCTCTCTATTTAGTTTGATGTTGGCTACTGGTTTGCTGTATATTGCTTTAACTATGTTTAGGTAGGGGCCTTGAATTCCTGATCTTTGCAAGACTTTTATCATGAAGGGATGTTGAATTTTGTCAGATGCTTTTTCAGCATCTAATGAAATGACCATGTGGTTATTTTCTTTGAGTTTGTTTATGTAGTGGATCACATTGATAGATTTCTGGGTATTGAACCATCCCTGCATTCCTGGGGTCAAGCCTACTTCATCGTGGTGAATGATTGTTTTGATGTGTTCTTGGATTCAGTTTGTGAGAATTTTATTGAGTATTTTTGCATCGATATTCATAAGGGAAATTGGTCTGAAGTTTTCTTTCTTTGTTGGGTCTTTGTGAGGTTTTGGTATCAGTGTAACTGTAGCCTCATAGAATGAATAGGGTAGTGTTCCTTCTGTTTCTATATTGTGGAATAGATTGAAGAGTATTGGTATTAGGTCTTCTTTGAAGGTCTGATAGAATTCTGCACTGAACCCTTCTGGTCCTGGGCATTTTTTGATTGGGAGGCTTTTAATCACCATTTCTATTTCTTTAGGTGTTATGGGACTGTTTAGATGGTTTATTTGATCCTGACTTAACTTTGGTATTTGGTTTCTGTCTAGAAAATTGTCCATTTCATCCAGATTTTTCAATTTTGTTGCATATAGGCTTTTGTATTAGGATCTGATGATTTTTTGAATTTCTTCAGAATTTGTTATATCTCCCTTTTCATTTCTAATTATTTTAAAATTTGAATACTGTCTCTGTGCCCTCTGGTTAGTCTGGCTAAGGGTTTATCTATCTTGTTGATTTTCTCAAAGAACCAGCTCCTGGTTTTGTTGATTCTTTGTATACTTCTTTCTGTTTCTACTTGGTTGATTTCAGCCCTTAATTTGATTATTTCCTGAATTCTACTCCTCTTGGTGTAGCTTCTTTTTGTTCTAGAGCTTTCATGTGTGCTGATAAGCTGCTGATATATCCTCTCTCCAGTTTCTTTTTGGAAGCATTCAGAGCTATGAGTTTTCCTCTTAAAACTGCTTTCATTGTGTCCCATAGGTTTGGGAATGTTGTACTTTCATTTTCATTAAATTCTAGGTAGTCTTTTATTTCTTTCTTCATTCCTTCCTTGACAAAGTCATCATTGAGTAGAGCGTTGTTCAGTTTCCATTCGTATGTTGGCTTTAGGTTGTTGTTGTTGCCATTGAAGATCAGCCTTAATCTGTAGTGATCTGATAGGAGGCATGGGATTAATTCGATCTTTTTATATCTTTTGAGGTTTGTTTTGTGACCAATTATGTGACAATTTTAGAGAAGGTATCATGAGGTGCTGAGAATAAGATATATTCTTTTGATTTAGGATAAAATGTTCTATAGATATCTGTTAAATCCATTTGGTTCATAACATCATTTAGTTTCATTGTGTCTCTTCTTAGTTTGTGTTTTCAAGATCTGTCCATTAATAATAGTGGGGTGTTAACATCTCCCATTATTATTGTTTGAGGTATAATGTGTGCTTTGAGCTTTGGTAAAGTTTCTTTTATAATTGTGGTTGCCCTTGCATTTGGAGCATAGATGTTCAGAATTGAGAGTTCTTCTTGGTAGATTTTTTTTCTTTGATGAGTATGAAGTGTCCATCCTTACCTTTTTGATGACTTTTGGGTGAAAGTCCATTTTATCCTATATTAAAATGGCTACTACAGCCTGTTTCTTTGGACCATTTGCCTGTAAAATTGTTTTGCAGCCCTGTATTCTGAGGTAGTGTTTGTCTTTAACACAGAGGCACATTCCTGAATGCAGCAAAATGCTGGGTCTTGTTTATGTATACAATCTGTCAGTCTATGTCTTTTTACTGGGGAATTGAGTCCATTGATGCTAAGAGATATTAAAGACTAGTGATTGCTGCTTTCTGATATTTTTGATTTTTTTTATGTTTGTGTGGCTATCTTCTTTTGAGTGTGTTGAAAGATTACTTTCTTGCTTTTTGTAGGGTGTAGTTTCCCTCCTTGTGTTGGTATTTTCCATCTATTATCCTTTGTAGGGCTGGGCTTGTGGAAAAATATTCTGTAAATGTGGTTTTGTCATGGAATATCTTGGTTTCACCATCTATGGTAATTGAGAGTTTTGCTGGGTATAGTAGCCTGGGCTGGCATTAGCTTTCTATTAGTGTCTGTATGAGATCTGCCCAGGATCTTCTAGCTTTCATAGTCTCTGGTGAGAAGCCTGGTGTAATTCTTATAGGTCTGCCTTTATATGTCACTTGCCCTTTTTCCATTACTGCTTTTAATATTCTTTCTTTGTTTTGTGTATTTGGTATTTTGACTATAATGTGACAGTTGTTATTTCTTTTCTGGTTCAATCTATTTGGAGTTTGGTAGGCTTCTTGTATTTTATGTTCATCTCTTTCTTTAGGTTAGGGAAGTTTTCTTCTATAATTTTGTTGAAGATATTTA
This sequence comes from Rhynchomys soricoides, assembly GCA_019843965.1. NCBI lineage: Eukaryota > Metazoa > Chordata > Mammalia > Rodentia > Muridae > Rhynchomys > Rhynchomys soricoides. Next base: position 66,606 of record JADRCH010013434.1, read on the forward strand.
CTGGTTCTTTAATTTGGGAATATTCACTCTCTTCTATACCTATTATCCTCAGGTTCTGTCTTTTCATTGTGTCCTGGATTAACTGGCTGTTTTGGATTAGGAGCTTTTTGCATTTCGTGTTTCCTTTGACTGTTTTGTCAATGTTTTCTATGGTATCTTCTGCACCTGAGATTCTCTCTTCTATCTCTTGTATCCTGCTGGTGACTCTTGCACCTATGACTCCTGATCTCTTTATTAGGTTTTCTAACTCCAAGTTTGTTTCCCTTTGTGATTTCTTTATTGTTTCTATTTCTATGTTTAGTTTCTGTATGGTTTTGTTCATTTCCTTCATCTCTTTGACTGAATTTTCTTGTAATTCTTTAAGGGAATTTTGTGTTTCCTCTTTAAGCATTTCTAATTGTTTACCTGTGTTCTCGTGTATTTCTTTAAGGGAGTTATTTATTTCCTTCTTAAAGTCTTCTATCATCATCATGAGATGTGGTTTTAAGTATGAGTCTTACTTTTCTGGTGTGTTGGGGTATCCAGGGCTTGCTTTGGTGGGAGAGCTGGGTTCTGATGATGCCAAGTAGCCTTTGTTTCTGTTCCTTATGTTCTTGCCCTTGCCTTTTGCCATCTGGTTATCTCTGGTGTTAGCTGGTCTTACTCTATCTGACTGTGACTTGTTCCTCCTGCAAGCCTCTGTGTCAATACTCCTTGACAACCAGCTCTCTATAGAGGAATTTGGCATTGGAGAGTTGTGGTACCTCATCAGCTCTGTGGTGCTGACAGAAACCAGAATGATGTTGTCCCCACCTGTCTCTTGGTTTCTGTGTCCTGATGACTCTGCAAGGGTCCCTCTTGATCCAGTGAATTTGAACAGATGTGGTGGTCTTGCCTGTGTTCGAAGGTGTGTTTGCCACTCCTGGGATACCAGCTCTCTCCTGGCACTATTTGAGTATGGAGCCCTGTGTCACAGGATCAGCTCATTGGATGCAGAAAGAAACCAGAAGATCACTCCTCAGTCCTTGTGTCCTGGGGATTCCAGGTAGGTTCCTCTGAGCAGACAGGCTTGTCCACATTCCTGGGAGTCTAGCTTTCTCCTGTCACTATTTGGCTATGGAGCCCTGGTGGCCCAGGCAGAGGTCTCCAGCCACAGATTGAAACCGGAAGGCTTCTGTCCCCGGCTGTTCCTCAGTCCCTGTGTCCCGAGGATTCCAGGCGGTCCTGCTGAGAAGTGTTGCGCCTCTTACCCCCACTCACAGGCTTTTTCACACTCTGGGGAGGCTAACTTTCTCCAGGCACTATTTGGCTATGGATCCCTTGTCGACCAGGCAGAGGTCTCCCTCCACAGATCTGTCAGATTCTTAAAGACACAATGTGATATGAACCATTCCTCGCTGGGAGATGGAAGCTCTGAATCTGATATTCTTGATATCTTCTTATCCTCACAACACCTGGGGTTTTTGATCTACTTCCCAAGTCCTGGAAACCACTGATTTGTTCTCCACATTTTTATTATTTCCATGATGTCACCCAAATGAAATTATTTAACATATAGCTCTTTGAGTTGGGATTTTTGCCTTAGCATAATTCATCAGGGTTGCTGGGTCTGTGCATAGTAAATATGCTTTTTGTTGCTTCCAAGTGGTATTCTATTGTCTGGATACATGACGATTTGAATATTTTCCTATTAAAGCACATTGAGGTTCATTATCCAGTTTGGGACAGTTTGTTCTGAGAAGGCTTTTTATAAGGATTTGCACATGCATATTTTTGCGTAAATATAAATTCATTTTTGCTGGGATGGTTGTGCAGGCCAATGGCGGCTAGGTTATAGAGCAATGGTGTGCTTAGCATTTTAGAAAGATAATGGAGACTTTGGAGATTAAGTGAGATACTGTGTATTAAGAATCGCAAACAGAACACTAAGTCATGTGCTCCTATTCCTGTATGATTTCATTATTTAGAAGCAGAAAAGCCATCAGCAAGGACTTTCAGGCCTCCCTTCAGGCATGCGATTAAGTCATTGATGCCACCTGGTGGCAACATACAGAAGCAATTTCCTATCCTCTGCCAAGAGAGCCAAAACTGTAGTTATCTCATCTCCAATTCCAAATAGCTTAGAAAGAGTTACCCAAACAAGCCATCAGAAAACAGAATGCATTCCCTCTTGCTTCTTCAGGAATATTCAGGACCTCTGTGGACACCTGAGCTCAGAAGACATGAAAGGATTTTGCCAGGAGTTTCTCTCTTTCATGCTCTTTTGAGTGGCCAAGCTTAAGTAGTTTCACCATATCAGTGAAGCTGACCTACAACAGGCATAGCTTTATAGGTAGATAATGGTCAAGTGTGCATTTTTAAATAAATAGGCAAGCAATGTAAATTGTATTAATTGTTTATATGTTGTTATGTAAGCATTGAGCAATTAGCTTGTGTTAGAGAGTGTTGTAAAGAGCCTCCTTGTCATATTTGTCACAAAATTCTAAACAAAAGGGTTTTGCTCAAACCTGGTAGGTTAGCTGTGAAGATGAAGGGCTGCGAGGTGGCTCCTTTGTAAAGGTAGTTGCTGTGCAATCATGGAGACCCACAGTGGATACCCAGAATCCATACAGAAGTGAAAGGGGAGAATCAAGTTGTCCTCTGATCTTCACACTTGTGTATGGCATAAAACGCAACCCCCATACACATACACATCATGCAATGGACATAATAACTAATAAATAAAAATCTTACAGAAGTAAAACAATAAACATAACATATAAAATGTACTTGTCATGAGTCCTGCAATAGGCGATGTGATGTGAGGCCTGGACTTCCACAGGACTGAGCACTGGATCCCTGGTGGTAGCAATAATGGCTCTTGATGTTTCCTGAGACCTGAGCCCAAGACAATGCAGAGACATAGCTCTGTTGCCTCAGCTAAGGATAATTCAATAAAGCTTATCTCCAAAGCTGGTTAAGGGATTGACTAGAAATATTAAATAAGAATATCTACCTAAGTGCTCTTTGGATAACAAAATCTATAACTGTCATTCAGATCCTCAAATCCCCTTGCCTGACCTAGTAGAGTATACGTATGTATAGATGTTCCTCCTTCAGACTATGCCTCATTCTTGACTGCTCTGTCCTCTACAGCCACCGTTCTCTTTACGAATCACACTCGTGTTCATGTCACCTTTGTGATCAGGTCTAACCACTTTGTGGATAAGGGTCATCTCAACATAAGCTGTACAAGGCACTCTAAACTGTACTTCACACAATAATGTGTTTAAGTAACTGTCCAAGTTCTCTTTCTGTTGCTGTGATAAAACACTCTGACCTACAGAGGTTTAGGAGAGGAATGAGTTTCTTTCAGATAATGGACTAGAGGTCATCATTGAGAGAAATCAGGACAGGAACTCAAGCAGGATCCTGGAGACTTGCTCCAAGAGGAAGAAGAGAAAGAGGAGAAGGGGGGAAAGGAAGAGGAGGAGGAAGAGAAGGAAGATGCTTGAGGGCTCACTCTCAGGATCATACTCATCTAGCTTTCTTATAGAGCTCAGAACCACCTGCTTAGGGAATGGTGCCACCCACAATGAGCTGGACCATCCCATACCAATTAGTGATAAAAAAAATCCCCCATGACCAGTTCTATCTAGGCAATCTAGCCCCAGTGGAGGCTTTGCTCTCAGATGACACTAGGCTGTGTCAAGTTCAGGACACCACTGTACACTTGAGGCATCTTCATTCTCCTTCTTTAGCTTCAGGAAGAAGGTTCTGGACTTAACATTTTGAAAATTTTATATTCATATACACTTCCATTTGTGACTCACTACATAACCTCTAGAAACCACAAAGTGAACCTGTTCTTCATAATCTTGTCATTTCCAAAACATCACATATGTTAACTTATACAACATGTATCCCTGGGGTTCTCATTTAATGTCCAGCATGCTTGATGCAACTGTTTATACATCAGCAGCAATTGCTTTTGTCATTGATGAGCAGCATCCATTTCAGTGTCTCTTCCTGACTATTACAATTACTTCAATATTAAGTATTACTTCACATAAAAAATTTTAAAATGTTAGTTTTTCTTAGCAAAAAAGATATGAGAAATCAATCCATATTTAGTCAGGGTAGGAATTCCTTGATGTAGGGCAGGACTCATGCCTGCACCAGTGGTCTAAGTCCCCAGTGGTCCAATGACATTCATTGCATGAAGCTTGCCTGCAGCTGAAGGCAGTACGACTTGTGGCCTTTCTATCTCACTACTGTTACCCTGCAAACACTCCCCAGTGTTCCTCTGCTGTGCATATCCCTACATGCACCAGGCATCACTGCTTTTTATAGATGCTTAATTATTGCTTTCAAATGAGGATCCTTGTTACCAAGAAGCAATTGGATAGAGTGACAGGGAATTTACAGACTTGCTTGAGGGAGCGATCTGTGCAGCTTGGCAGTGTATTCAATGTTAGGTGATTCCATACAGGTTAAAATGGGGTACAAGGAGCCCCTGCATGTTGTCTTACGATGCTATATTCAGAGCTTAAAAACATATTTAGCTATAAAGCTGTGTCTCAGGCTACCACTGTACAAGACTTAAACTCCTATTCATCTTGGCATGGAGGCAGGGCTAAGACTTAATATTTTTATGTCAATTATTTGGTCACCTATATAAAATTTTAAAATGAAATAATTTGTCACCTTGCACAGATAAATGACAACAATTAGATCCAGGATTGTATTCACTACAATGGCAATATGTGACAACAGGAAAATTGACATCACAAGTCTTTAGATTCCCACCGAGATCAGGGGAGAAGGGAGGCAGAGGTCTAAGTATTGACTTTCAAAACCATTCACTTTTGTTCCAAACAAGCCATGAATTTTCATCTGCCAGCCACTGCTAACGCATAGTCAGTGATCCTCAGCATCAACCTTGGACCTCCACATGATCATACATGTGCCCAAACACACATGTGAACATGCATACACACACATTCACTCACATACCTTTACATGTGTATGTACACAGATTCACACACATGTGGGAACCCACACATTTTATATACATATGCACACACATGTGTATGCACACATTTATACACACATACATACACATTGTGCAAACACCTATGCAAACATCCATACACACACATGAAAAGGTACTAACACATACACACATGTGTACACACATGGGCACACATTTACACATACATTCACACATGTGAATACACACATGCAAACATCCACCACATTTAAACATGCATATACATGTGCACATGCATGGGAACATACTTTCTCTCCCTCTCTCTCTCACACACACATACACAAGTTGTCATACTGAACTATCTGTTACTGTCATAAACACTATAACCAAAAGGAGAGTGTTTATATTCACCTTACAATTCATAATCCAAGGAAATCAGAGCAAGAACTCAAGACAGGAAACTGGAGGTAGGAACTGGTGGAGACACCACAGAAGAATACTGCTTACTGGCTTGCTCAGCCTGCTTTCTTACACAATCCAGGATCTCCTACTGCAGGTGCCACCACCCACATAGGACTGGATCCTCCTATATCAGTTAGCAAACAATAGAATTCTGCTCAGACTTTTCCAATGGTCAATCTAATGGATACAATTCCTCCCTTGGGTTTCTGTCTTCTCAAATGTATCTTCCGTTCTGTCAAGTTGACAAACACACACACACACACACACACACACACACACACACACACCATAAAAGAATGCAAAGAGGAGAGAGAGAGAGAGAGAGAGAGAGAGAGAGGAATCAGTTGATATGCAGCAGGCACAGTCCCCATGTATTTAAACCTGTTTACATGCAATTATATTATTTCAAGCTAATGTACATGAATAAATTATTTTCCCTAATAGCAGAAAATGAGTTTGTGATGCTTGGTGAGTATCTACAACTGTTCTTTATTTCATTTATTACATCATTCTTTGGGTGAGCATTCCTTATGAAACTTAAAAACAGCACAGATCTGATTATGAAAACAAACAAATTTAAATTCAACTTCACCAATTCTAGGTAAGATAAGCACATCCTTAGTAGTATCATACTAATAAAGGGGTCAGTTGGACACAGGGCAGTGTCTTGATATGTGTCTTAATCATCTTTCTGTTGCTGTAACAGAATGTGTGATGCTTGATCATTTATGAGGAACAGAGATGTACCTATTATGGTTCTAGAGACATAAAAGTAAAGGATATAGGGCTAGTGTCAGGTACTGTCCTTTTCTGGTTTGATAACTCACAGAGGAAGGCATACAGGTAAGACAGAACATATATGCAAGAACAGGGAAAATGGCTGAATTCATCCTTTATTGGAGCTTGTGTAGAAACAACCATACCACAAAACCCATCTCCAATTATTGAGTCAGAATCTTTATGCAGGATGTTTACAGCTTCACAACATATGGGGAACTATCTTTCTCAACATGTGAACTTTCATAAGGTAGCAA